>WAAE01037429.1:0-11789 GCA_013400495.1 Nicator chloris | reverse complement strand
TAAGGTATGGCTGTAAAAAAGATTCTCTATGTAAAATTAATCAGGTTTGAGGTCCGGAGCAGTAAGAGGGAATTTAATATTACTTAATGCAAAAATATGCTCTTCAGAGAATTTTGCTGCAAGTTACAGGTTTGATAGGTGGAAAGAGTTGTATTTGCATATCCAAATTAATACACAGTAATTGCAGGCCACAAAACAGTCATGAAGAAAACCAAATATAAATCTGAAATTAATCAGGAAAGGTATTTTTTAAATCTCACTTACAATAGCATGAAAAACACTCCCAGCCTCTGTACGCGAAAACAAGTGAGTTCCCATCAGCACAGGGAGAGCCAAGACTTTGTGGAATAGTGAGATTTTTGCAAAGGCACATGAAAACTGCTTGCTTGTTCAGCTTCACGTAACAGAAGTCTGAGAATGACACCTCTCTCAACACAGAGGCAGGAGGGCCATGCAAACAAAAAGACAGTGGTCGCCCTGCCATAAAGAACTATTTTGTGAAAATTGGATGAGGCTTTTTACCTGCAGCAGGTGAAATTAAGGAACTGCCTTCAAAAAGAGTAGGCTAAAGCTGTAATTAGATTAATACAGAGTTTGATGTGGGTTTTGAGAATTTTGTATGACATGCCTTTCCCAAAGAGAAGATGAGAGCTGATGATTCAAGACACTCCCTCTTGTAATGTTTCCAGTTTTCCCAAGTTACCACTTCCAAAATTTACACACACAAGTAACAACAACCACCAGCCATACCATTCAGCTGTTCTACCATTTTCTTTATAACTTCAAAGAGTTTTCCAAAGGCCCTCAGCACAATTACTCCTATTTTACAGGAAAGGAAACAGAACTGAAATAGCTTGACATAGGCAACAAGAATGCCACCAGAAAGGTCAGGAAAAAAAGAGCAGACTTCCCAAATCCAGTTGTAAGAAGATGTACTGCCCTGTCTTCATACAAATCAGTGATGGTTGATCCATACATTCAATCATATCTAAGACAACTTGTCTGACAAACAAGAAACACCTCGGGTAACACCTGGATAGACACTTAGAGCAAAAATCTGAAGGCTTTCAAGATCAGGCTCCAAACATACATGACAAGATTTCTGTGAGCAAATACTGATGACAGCTAAGGACCTCACAATGCAATGTGAGTGCCTCAGTGAATGCAATGTGAATGCCTCAGTGGCCCTTACAATGCAATGTTTTTAAGTGCCATGAGTCAAAGTGCTCATTCAATAGGAAATACTTCCTGAAACTCCTCTCCTCCATCCAGCCAGTTCTTGAAAACCAGTAAGAAACAGCCTGAGAAAATGGCCCTGTTTCTGTGCAGTACATACCTGAGAACAGAAACCAAACACTGAGCAGGATACACAGGTGAATGAAAGCCAGATCCGAGGGATACACTCTACCAGTCAGCTTTATTAGTTTAACAGAGAAGGACTGTGTGCCTCCGCTCTCAACCTTCACATTTTATTTAGAGTTGTCAGAAAAGGTCATGTTGCAAAACATAAACAAATTGCTCACATGGAGCAGATTTCCTAGGATTCCCCAAGTTCCTCATGCTGTTCTGAACCACAGGAATATCTTTTCCTACAGACACAGGCCTACCAGATAACTCCTAAGTCTCATTTATACCTGTGGGATATACTCAATTCCCAAGTCTCATTTATACATCTGGCATATATTTATACACTGCCCCAAAAGCAACAGAAACCAGCTAAATTTCTGGCTACCTCTCCTCCCTCCTGCATCTCACACACACACACCAGACTGTGTGCTTATCTTTTGCAGATCCAGACACACAGGATCATAGCAAAATTCATTTCCAACATCAGACAGATGCAGTATGGCATCCCCAAAACTTCAGAGCTGGCATACCAGATGTGATAGTTCTCACAGTTATCTACTGCCAACATTCTGAGGCTCTATCAGTCGCAGCCTGGCTCAGTGGTTATGCACCAAGCTTCCCTGTCAGGGGTCTCTGACCAGGCTAATTTTGCAGATGGCAATAACCACCTAATCAATCCATGTCTTTCTAAGTCCTAATGGAGCACCTGCACATCCAGGCATGAATCTTCTTCCTGACATCCTCCACAAACATAAATTACAAGTTTAGTGCATGCACCAGACAAGTCTCAGTGACCCCTTGACAGGGCAAAGAGAGGTCATGCACCAATCTGATTTTCAGCACCCACTATTTCCAGCCTTCCTCTTTCTGAATTTTAAAGCTTGGAGTTGCAGTTAGTATCATACTCAGGTCTCAAGGGAAAACAACTTCAAAGTGATGTCTCATTTCTAAGCCTGATAATATAAGCAATGTTTCCATTAGAAAGTTCTGCAGTGTAACAGGAGCAGATCTCTAGGATAAAATGGTTCTAAGGACATAAAATCCATATTTTACAAGAGGGGGAAGCAGCTATGGCCTCTACTGTGGTCCAATGGACTAGATACACTTTGGTGGTTGGAGCACATCACTCAGTTTATGAATCCACTTTGTACGCCTCAAGAGGGTCCTGCACTGCCAAGGTAAGTGTGGTAACATGATAAGGAGATTCACTTGAAAACCAGTAAAATGCTAGTGGGGTCAAAGCCATCTTAGTCATGACTGGTACCTTGTCTGTCAACTGCCATGGCATGTAAAAACACTTGCATGTATGTAAGGAATACCCATGATATCTTAGTTACCTTTGCATGTCAGCCACCTCTTCAAAAAAATCACCATTCAAGGCTCAGAAACGTTCTCTGGTTTGTAACAGAAAGCCTGTGACAATAATCAGATATCATGAACAAAGTCCACCAATATCAGAGGGGGTCTAGGGTCAAGTGCATAATTATTAATCCTTTTATAACTCTTTTATAACATTCAAGCCAGTTATGGTTAACCAAGGACACAATTTGGTACGACAATTAGGCTGGCCACACCTTGGTAGGACAGAGCCACAGATGTGACTAGAAATAGCACAAGGTACTAAGCTCTTTGATGGACTCACTGGTTTCACTGATGACACCATCACAATTCTGTCACTGCTCAGTAATGCATGCCAAGGCGAGTACCTGCGGAACACCTCCCCTTGCTAAGATCATTTCAGTTTCCTGCTATCAGCATACCCGAGCGTTATCAATCCTGCCACTGGATTTGGATAACAACAGTTAATATTTCCTGATTAATTTAACTTTCACAAGCTTGTCTAATCTTTCTTTTAATGTATTTTAGAATTCTAGTCTTCCCTGGCTCCTATATTAATGAGTTTCACGTTTTTATTATATGCCACATATTTGCTTTTAAGTACGATGCCTGACTTCTACATTTCCTCGTCCTGGTTCTTGCCTTATAAGAAACTGTACATAATCACATTCACTTCGGCAGTTGTATCCTACCTGTAACTTTACAGACTTATTCCACTTAATGGGGTTTTTTTCATACCAAAAGCTCAACCCCCATTTGTGTCTTTTGAGTATTTTTTCCACTAATTTTCAATATAGACCGATCATCTAATCTCCAATCCCACAATAAAGTCAGCTTTCTATAGTTTTTGTCATCACCTTCCTTGATAATTCTGCTTAATTTTCCATTGCCACCAAGCTTTTTTGAGCCTTTCATTCACTTCATTTCTGTTGAAAAGGACCCTGACTGCTAACTCAATTCAAGACAGCATGTCAGCTATTATCTGAGCCAGAAACACGCACTGTGCAGAAAGGAATGCTAAACAAAAGGTAATGCTAAACAAGTGACCTCGTTCCACGCCTGCTACCCTTGCCCTGGTCATGTCTACAGCTTGCTGGCACAGGCAAATAAAACCTTTGGCCCTTCCTCTTGTTCTCCCAACACCACAGCCAAGGGCAGCCCAGCCCACAGCAGAGCAAGTATTTCTGCTGAGCAGGCAAGAAACCATGAGAGATGAGATTGAGGTGCCTCCACAGATCCTTTGAATCCTTCCTTTCCGTTTTCAGTGGTACCTGAGGGAACAGCACTACTGAGAGCTCCAGCTCTGCAACAAAATGGTTTGATCTTAAGCCAATCTCACTTAAGATCAAAGCTGACAAAGTACCTTTGTCCCACTTAATGACAAGAGGAAGGAGGTATGAGCCCTGCTCAGTATTGGCATGCTGAAGCACAGCCTGGAGACACCCAGGCCTTGCCCCAGTACAAACTCTGGGTCTTGCCACAGGTTCCTCATAAGACAATCCTCCAGCCTTCCCTCAAAGACCTCTGGTGTGCCAAAACCCACACCAGCCACACTATCCTCCTCAGCTACTTAGCCACTCACTGTTGTGGAAACTGTGAGCAGCTCTCATGTTACGCCAAACCCTACAAAAATCAGTAAACCCTGGCAACAGAAGTTACACATTCTGGAGTATGTTTCTCCTCTTAAGGCTAGAAAAGAGCTAGACTGGCCAAACTGGGTATGAGTTCACTTTATACCACTGTTCCCCAGTAGAGAAAGAAGGAAGGCAAGACAAAGCAGGGGCATAAGAGAAGTTCAGAAAAGACTTGAAGTTCAAAAAACCCACCTCTGAAATTATATTTTCTTCAGACTAGATTTTCCAAAGTCCACTAGGGACTGATGTTCAGATTCCCTCTATTTTCTGCTTGTGGCTGGCTTACTCAGTGACATATTCACAATCTCCCCCTCTATACCCTGTCCTTTGTGGGGAATGGACCATGTCACTATCTACTAAGTGAGAAAAGACAGGAGAGAAAGAAACTCAAGGCAGATCTGGAGGGGGGGGTGGGAGAAATATCCTTCAGTATTCCATTAAAATAATGTGGTTTCTAGCAGTGAGACTGCGTTGGTATGAGACAGAGCCTTCCAAAAAAAGTACACAAATATTTCTGTAACTAAATCATTATTTGAATAATTACAGGAGCAATCTTGTTAGAAAGAGTTAGAAAGCAATCTTGTGCCACTCTAATTTACTGCTTCATTCTAATTTACTCCTTATCCTCTCAGATCTTTGTAGACATGCAGAAATGACACATCTAAACTTCTGCTCCTTCTTTTCTCGTGTTAGGATGGTTAAAAAGTTCAGTCATTAATTATACTCATTACAGTGCTGGCTTTGTCAAAACTGATGTATCTACTGACAGCCTAAGGAAATCACAAAATCACAGACATATAAGTTAACATGCAAAAAAAAAACAAAAAAAAAAAAAATTAGTGCCAGAGAGGACCAGATACTCTTGTTGTCAAGGTCAATGAAGCCTGTAAGCATTAGAGGGGTGAGACACTGAAATCTCCAGAGACCAAGATTGAAGATGGCATTAGAAGAAGCAGAATATGTTCTTCAGCAGGAGGTTTAATGCCTAAGATGGTGCCCTAGCAACTGATGCACAGCACAATAGCACCAGGTAAGATGGAACTAAAGGGTAAAATGATAAACAGGTAATGGACAATGAAGTAAAACAAGGAAATTAGAAATCATATTTTCCTTACAAGCATTTAACTACCCAGAGATCTCTGGAGGTGCTAACGCCTACTTCTCAACTTTTTGGCTAATTAAATTTTTCCCATTTTAAAAGCCTCATTTTAATTAGCTCCCAAGTTGAGCTGCCATGAAGAGGTTTTATTTTCATTCTCTTTTTTCTATATGTAAAAAAGACTGACTTCAAAAGTACATACTCATTAAAAATAATTAGTGATTTAGATACCACTAAAATATATTCAAGGATACCGGAAAAATAAGTTGTTGGGGTTTTCTGAGAATTTATTTGCTTAGTAACACAACAGAAAGAAAGAGCCATATATTGAAATATAAGAAACGTTCCAAGTAGATTAAGTCTGGAAGTCATTCATGTTTAAAGAGAGAGTCACGTCCTTGAGTCAGACAATGGACAGGTGCTCACAACAGTTACCACAAAACACTTCATAGTTGTCTTCATTACAGCTTAGAATTTTTCATTGTGTAAAATACAGCCCAAAGAGCAATACAGTCAATACCACAGCAAAATGTGGAAATGGTGCACCTGTAAATTTATTCCTCACATTTACATAGCTGTTTTAGCCTTCAATCAGGATTTTGAGAGTTATAAATAAGTATAGAAGTAAACCTTAAGCCAATATGTATCTGTAACACATTCATCTGTCAACAAGCTGGCAATTAATGTGGATTAAAAATTAAGCCCATGAAATGTTATGTTACATATTTGAAGATTATGTGGTGGTTTTTTAAACTACTGATGCCTTTCATACAAGCCTTGCCTTGCAATATGAATGTTATCACAAACAGCAAATTAAACCAGCGAGACAGAAATGTCTATCTTTTTCTTTCTTATCCCCTAACTAGATGATTCTATTTTATTATTATTTTACCCAAGAAAAGCCCAAGAAGTATTTTTCTAGGCTGGATTGAACATTTTGCTCTTCAGGGAATAGAGCAGTCTTGTTAAATTGAAGTGTACATAACATAAAGCAACCCATCAACACAAAAACAAGTTTAACCAAATACAGGTTTAACTTAAAATTTACCAATGCCAGCAATGTAAATGAATGTGCAATGCCTTTGACTCTGGAGTGCAATGGCACTGTTCTAGTTTACACAAATACATGATTTAATTATTTCTCTGTAATGCTGAGCTTCCTCGCTGTTTTCGAAAGAGAAGCATAATAGAACATCCCTATCAAAATATTTAGGTTATCACTTGATTCAATTCTAAAGTCTACAGTTTTGCAACGAATTTACATTTAGCATTCATTTCTCATGCATGAGTTGACCCACTTACATATGCAGTAAATCCATGCCTTTGGGGATTTTTCTGGACGGCTTGCCTTATTTCCACCACTCATTTTATTTTGTCAATACAGTGAGCAAGGTTACAGTCATCCTGTCAAATTTATTTATTTAAATTAGAATCGGAAAGACTATACTACTCCCTGTGGAACTTCATGAAAAACTTTTTGAAACTTTGAGGCTACATACTTTTGCAATCAACTGATTTCGTATGAAAGCACTAATACAAAAAAAAAGGCAATCGTTACAATAATGTCTTCTGTAAACTTATAAAATAGACTTCTGAAACTCTAGAAAAAGATAATAAACCACAATAATAGGTATCATGTTCTTGCTTAAAAGAGAAAAAATTTTTTTTGTCTCCAACCCTATAGAACAAAGCCAGATGGAATAAGATCATTTAAGAAGCAGATATGTAGGCGTCACATCTGCTTGCTTTGACTATCAGAGATCCACTTACCCTAAAATATTTCCCCTGCATCTCCGAGGATTCACATTTGAGAAGCTTCATTTGAGGTTTCTTACCATCCTCACAGTGGGGCTGCTGAAAGGGAACTTTCCCCAGGCAGAAATTGTCCCAAGGCCACATTCCATTCAAGTCCAGATAGACTTGTGTGCAACAGGAAGGAACTTCCATTTTACACAATTTGCTAATGTGTTTCTTTCACACATTAGTAGCTTACCAGAACCTCAGTACAGAATTGCAGAAAGTGTTTCAGTGGACTCATCCAAAGGCCTATCTGAATTTACACATCTAATGCTATTGTGGGCCGTATGACAGATAATAAACAGCCTACTAACAGCATTATAAATGTTTATTCCTAATGCTAACAATTTTTCCAAATGCAGTTATGCCTCGGGCAGGGTTTGTTTTCCAGCTTCTCAAAGACAAAATGCTTCTGCTGTTTCTAGAGAACAGTTTTGCACATTTCCACCTGCATTACAAAAGAAGCAGCTTTATAACAACATCACTGATAGACTCTAATGCTTCTCCTGCTCTGGACCAGGAAGATGACCTTCAGCAGGTGAGGAATGTCACCTCATTAGGGATATCTGTTTTACTATCCCCATGGAATAAGGTCTACAACTGCATTATACATTGCTGAAAACTGAACATCCACCTGCTCAGCAGAAATTTAACCATAGTTTAAGTCATCTAAATTATTCAGTTCCACCTGCACTGACAGTTTCACACAGAATTACTGTAATGACTATCTGACATTCCAAAAAGTATCCTTCAAGTTGGCATTCTGGGGTCTAAAAATACTGCTTCCTCCCACATGTTGGGAGCTATTGTTACGTAAATTACAAGTATTAAGAAAGAGAGACCAGAAAAAAGAATCTGAAAAAGTTACGGGAACAGAAAGAGAAGTCAATGCCACCCCCAGTGAATCACAAACACACTGCTCTGGATTCTCAGCAATCTTTTCCTCCCCAACAAACTGTAAAATTCCCTAGCAAAGGTTCTGCCTCCCTCTGCTTCTAATAGGAGGCTACACAGAAGATAATGGTTTGCTCTAGGTGCTACTTGCTGTACTAGCATGTATAAGGTCTGTGCTTGAGTTCTTCATTTAAATAAGGACCACATATCCACGTCCTCCCTACTGGAGGATTCCAATACCTCCTTATTTCTCGGACAACTCTGAAAACAATGTAGACGAATACAGTTAAAGAAGTGAGAAAGAAGCTTTGATGAAAACTTCACAAATAACTTACAGGTTGTTTTTACACATTTTATGGTGTGTGGAGTATCAAAACATACAGTAAATAAACAGTAAATGAAAGAAAATATTAGAAAGCTGAGTATTTGGTGAGTATCACCCTACATAGGGATCACAGCAAAAAGAAGTGATGAAACAGCATGTCACTAAATATCTTCAGAATTTTTCTTGAAAGTGTAGGTAACGAATTCATATACACAGGAACTAATTTAACACTGTCTCTAATCTTGCATATTTTGATAATGATCAGTAAAGAAAAATTTTCATTTTTAAGTAGAATATATCTTGAGGTTTCAAATGAATTCTCGAAGCTTTCTATTTTCTGATTTAGCATGACTTCTATCTAAATTATTACTTACATTTCCTTACATTTGTCATGTCTTAAGAATGTGTTCAGTCATTGAAAAAATTTCTGAAAGCTTACAAAATATAAAACCCATGTAAAAATCTGCAAAAAATAATCATCGTCATTGAAAATTGATGTAATTCTTTTGCTAAGTCATTTCTAAAGCACTTAACAGGATTTTACATCTAAAGGCAGAATGATTTCTGAAAATCAGAAGTCAAACTTCAACACAGAACTATTAGAAAGTCAAAGGACCTGAAACTTCTCAGAATTTCCAGTTCTATGTATCTACACAAAATAATCTTAGAAGATCAATCCACAGAAAGAACAAGGTTGCATGTGACTATGCATGTATGTTCACTGCACAGGAGCACAGCAGGATCTCCACCTTCTTGCAGAGATAAATTCATGTTAGCAATAGGAATGACACAGTCAACCTTCTTGTTTCCAGACAGAAAAAAATGCTGTTGAACTCAACTGATAGATGCTTAATCACATGAGTTATATGCAAATATTTGAAGCGCAGCTGTGTGGAATTAAGCCTACAGCATACCAAATAATGAATACCTCTGCAGTGGCAGCTCCTGTTAAACTGTCAGAGGTACCAAGGGCAGCAGAGGGCAATGAGTACCAGGGTGCACCTGGCTGATCACACCTGCCACGGACATGCAGCACTAGGGCACTGCTCAACAAGTGCTGTTCCATCAGTGTTAGTCAGCACAATTGTCATACATAAATAAATGCTTATTTTCCCAATGAAACAACAGCAAGATAAAAATCATGCTTAGGGATGTACGGGCCTAGGAATAAAGTACTAATTACTTCAGAAGCACTAAAACCCCAGCATTGCCTAGGACAGCACAGGATCTTTTTGCACACGATTTAAAATGCTTACCCGGTCTCTTCGCTGATGTGCCAGGGTTGGTTTTGTGAAGTGCAGAAACTGATGCTGCTGTTAATTTTTCTTGTTCCCTATTCTTCTCGTTCACTTGAATTTAATGGAGGGAAAAAAGCCCTTAGAGACAAGTATCTGCAGGCTTTGTGCTGTGAATCCTACAAGTGGATCTCTGGGCCATGTTGTTAACATCTTCTCCTGCCAATTTTCTCTACAATCTGTTTTGGCAATTTAAGAGATCATTTTATGTTTGAGTAAGTAAACAGACTGAACAACTCTGCCAATAGCTTCCAAATAGGGAGCCATGGCTCAGTGTCTGTTAGGGACAGTTTCTAATTTCAGATGTGCAGATGTGCACAACTACAGTAGCAATGTGGCTTGTGTCCTCATTTAGTTGCTATAGAAGATGTATTTTTATCACATCTGAGGTAGTGCCCAACTCCTTACCATTTGTGTCTTTGTCCAGATAGCATGTGTTCAGTTGATTCAAGTTATGGGGGAATTCCTGTCCTCCTCTGCACCCCCTGAAGCTATATAAATTTAACTGGAAATAGAATGCAACCTTGATAATTAAAAGCCCCACACCATGCACCATATTTCATTAAAGACATTTAAAGAAAATCAATACACAGCTTTTCTCATTAGAACCCACATACAACACTCTCAAGAATGCTACAAGATCTTCCTTCATGCATTCTCTGCATCCAGTAAAGGCTTCACTAACCAGTGAGGAGTTCAGCTCCTGATACTTGGAAAGCTACTCCCTTACTCCACAGAGGGGTGATTCAGTGACCTTCTTTTCATTAACTCTATTGTCCTTCCTAAGTTCTTCACCAAAATAGGATACCTTGGAAATGTGTTTTTTAAAGCAGGTTTAATCTGTTTTCTTATTTTCCTTCTTTGCATTAAGGTCTCATTTTCACTTCAGATACAACCCAAACCTACTGGAAAATTCGTCACATGCAAATAAATGAACAGCATGACTTCATTTTGTTGTCTATCCAAGAGAAGAAGGGCATAAATGTGTGGTGCTTCTTGCTCTTACAGGATTCATGTTCATAACAGTGTTCATGGGGAAGTGAGGAATGCTTTTACATGGGCTCTCAATGCAATGAGCACAAGCACTGTGAAAGCTTCCATGCATCCTTCCACCCATATAACCAACCCAGCAACCTCTACAATCCAAGCACTGGCCTTTGTCTTAATGAAAGCTTCTCACTCCATCAATTTGTATGGACACCTGTTTTCTTTTATACTTTGCAGACATTTACCAGAAACATATTTAAGAAAGAGCAACTAATTTCACATAGGATAAAACACACTTCAAGTCATATATCTAGACATGAAAGTGCAGTGGCAGTAAGCTGCAGCTCATTGTTGTAGACTGCTGAAAGTGTTCCATTTCCCCAAAGAAAATATTACTAGACTGAGTTTCTACTCCCTCATTTAGTCCTGCGTTATGATAGACCAATAGTTTTTGCCACCATCTTTATTTATTCTGTTCCTTTTGCCACCTTAACCTTTTCCTTGAAAAACCAGTTTGCAGCTAGCTTAATTGAAAATTCACCCATAAAAATACATGGGGTTGGGTTTTTTTTCATTTTGAAAATATTTGCATTCATTCTGAAAATCTTCTCAAAGCCGAAAATGGACAAAAAACACTATAACAAAATTTTGTCCTTTGACAAAATGTACACATTTCTCTGTGTGAACAACATATATTTTTGTGTGTGTTGACTAAATATGCAATGCCAAAATATGTTGTATATCTGCAGGATTAGGTTCTTAATGCTAAAAAATCATGAGATTAAATTTCCTTCTTGTCTAAGAAGCTGCATTCTGGTCCTGATATCTCCGCAAGATCCATAAAATAAGGTCCACAAGTTTGGTCTAAATCTTCAGAGGAAGGATTGGTGGTGGCAAAATAACAACCAAAATTCAGCCCCTTTTATCTATCCTTCCACTCCCTCCATGATTTTTTTCTCCTCACAAGGTTTATATTCAGAGCACAAGAGATTATTTTAAAAGTCAGAGTACTGTGCTAATATTCATATGCTGCCAAACTTCATATCAGGACAAAAAATACAATATTTTAAAAA
>WAAE01037386.1:0-11448 GCA_013400495.1 Nicator chloris | reverse complement strand
AGAAAGAGAGAGAGAGAAGGGAATGATTTCTCTTCCCCCTAGCTCACTGCTAGGACAGAACTAATGCAGTCTAAGAACTAAAAGGAGTATCTTGACAAAAACATCTTGTGATAACACCTTACCAACAAAAGCTCCTGTGCTCAAGCCAAGCACAAAGACTACTTGTCCAACTTTGAAGTAAAATACCCCTTCACTTCTCAAGCTCTCCCCTTCAGAAAGGGTTCAGAAGTTTGGAGGAAAGTAATGTCCAAATGCAACTAAGTTATATACAAATAATTCAACCCTTTCCTTGTTTTTGGTTCTCTTCTGAACTATGCAAGGCATAAGCTCTATTTTTTTAAACTGAAAAATGCTATATAAATTGCCTCTGATGAAGAAGGTGTCATAGAGCCCACAAGGATTAAGACACAGTGAATAAGTACTATGTATATTTCAGGGAGAAAAATAGACCAGGACATATGGGACCTCAGTTCCCCTTCAGCCTCCAAATATGCCATTGCATAACAAGCTGCTTCTGGGATCTAAAATCAATCTCAGTACTGTCTTTGAGCAATCCCCATTTAGAAGCATAATATTTTTCAATAAAACTTTGTTCTCTTAGTATGTGTTTCTTTTCTAACTATTGTAGCCATATACAATAGGTATAATAAGGAAATATTGAGCAGGACTTGTTCCTAGGGAACTTGTTTCTTCTTGCCTGTAGACATGCTTGGGTTGAGAGGTCCAAAATACCCACTCTACTATAAATAGGGATCCACAATAGCTATCTACTTGCTGTATAATACATGTACAGGATTTGTAATATGGTATGGATGTAATACAGCAAATCTGACAGTGAAGAAAATTATTTCCACCTCTACTGAGAGAATATTAAGAAAATAGGAACAAATAGTCTGTAACTGATAGTTTACAGAGGAAAAAAGTTAATAAAGTAAAAATATTCCTTTGTAAATATTAAAGATTACCTTTGGAGAGGTACTTTTTATAGTCTCATGTTTTATGTGTCATTTGAGCCATCTGGCTTGCAGTCAGAGCAACTAAACTGTCATTCCCTTCATCTCCACAAGAGAGAGAGTATAACCTGATTTTCCTACCATAATGTGTACTGATGGAAGAACACATAAAAGCTTTTACCTGGAACAGAGCCTGGGAAGACCCCAGTGACAGCTTTTATGGCATTTCAACTCAGCTTCTGAATAGGAGCAGTTGGCCAGCCCAGAGCTGGTGACAGCTCTTTGCTGCTTGTCAGAGAGGAACCTGACAAGCAAGGGCAGATGAGAAGGTTCAGCTACAAGGTTTTTACTGAACCTAAGTCAAGATTTCTGAACTGTGACATGATGCCTTATCTGCTCAGAACAGTCAGTTCAAGATTTCAACCTATACAACAGTGCAGAATAAAATTCGTTTTCATCCTCCCTACTTCTCCATCAACAAGATTATGCTCCTGTACGGATATCTGGGAAAGGTTATCCTCTCCTTTAGACAGCCTCTGACAGGCTCATTCCTTAAGACTATACTTTGATTTGTCCTATACAGAAAATATTTACCTGGAGAATACTCAGCAATATGTATTCTAAACAGTGAGGTCACAGTGTTTGCCTCATTGTTTTCTGTGTTGCACAGGTTCTCCTGCAAATATAATTTAACTCCTGAGATAATTTTCTTACTTTTCTATTTTTTCCGTGCCCATGAATTGCAGTTAAGGGTTGCAGACACTGTGCAGTGAAATTCCAGATTGGTGCTGAGCACCAGTAGGTTTATTTCAACCTCTGGCTTGTTATCCAGATAGATGTCTAAGAAAGATGATCTATTGTAACCTTCAGGCCTTTGACATTTATAGAAATCATGAATCTCTGTCCAAACCATTTATTTTGGTTCTGTAGGTGTTAGGGTAAAGATCAGCACAGAAACATACATGCTGAGGTTCTTGTATTTTGAATGGAAATCCTTACTGCGTCAAAGATGAGATTTCAATTCCATCATCAGCACCCCTTGAACATTGTTTCTTGTGAACACAGACTTCAAGTCAGAGCCAAGGACTGAGGGAGATCATGTTTCACAAAAGTGTGCCTCTGTTGACATGGATACAAAAGTGATGCATATGGGACTGTCTGTGATGACCCCGCTAAATGATTCAAATACAGAAATGTGTCTTTCATCTTTTGTCTAAAGGTTATTACCTGTACACTTACCAGCTTTTACACATACAGCCCTTGCACTGTTGCACTAAATATCGTCTGCTCAGCCCTGTTCTAGTTAGCAGACAAATGTCTTTTTTCTCCTTAAGAGAGTGGTGGACCACAGGTATCTCCCCACAGCAGCTTCCCACTGCTGGCCTCGTTTTGTGGCTGACTTACAGGACAGTGCCCTCATATTTATTCCATCCCATAAGTTTTCACTCCTGCAGAGGGCTTCTCCAACTTCAGACAGAGGAAGACACAGCTGTCTCCAAAGTACCTCTCCACCAACAGTTGTGTCTAATTTTGAATATTCAGTAATTTAAAGAAAACAATAGTAAATATCTTAAATCACTGAATAGTTTATGTTTTCAAGTCCATTCTCAAAAAAACCCAAAACCCTATCTCTGCCCATGACATTGCAGCTCTCACAGGAAAAGGGATTTTCTATTCATTAGTCCCCCATGCCCTCCTCCTGGGAGGTTCTAGTCATCAAAGCATTATATCAACATTTCTTTTTAAGGAGGAACAAGAGGATGCAGAATGTAATCTCCTTTATTTGAAATTCTGCCATCTTATATACTGGCTACACAAAACCTGGTTTGAAAGGCAGCACTGGGAACAATTACTGGTGCTTGCAGGTGTGAAATCAAATATTTCATACTGATGAATACCAACACCATGTGGGCCGTGTATGCTGACTTGCTGCATATAGAATTGGGTTTTCTTAATATATTCAGTATTGTGCATTTGCACCCTCAGGACCAAGGGTTTGTAAAAATCTTAGGATAGCTTTAAAACAAAAGGAGGGAATAGTCACAGTCTAAAGATGCAGCCTGCATTAGAAAGGAATCTTCTTCCATTATTTCTTTCCTTTCTGTCAACTACCTTTACCCTGCTATCCAAGATCTCTGAGTCCTTATGTTGACTTCAGACTCACTTGCATCTTTGCTTCCCAGGTGCAATTAATTTTGAGAACTGATCCCCACACTGATGGCTAAGCAACACTTATTTTAGTTGTGTATGAGACATAGTTCATTTACATCTAAGTCATCCAATCAATCAACATATGACAATAGGAATATTGTCAAAACCAAAAATTATATTACTTTAATCCATATGAAATCTAATTAACAGGTGACCTATTTATAAGCTACCTGTGCTAAACAAATATCAAATTTTCATAAAGAATATTCAACATTTAAAGCCCTAAGTATCAGGAAAACCCAAACTATATCCAAATATGTGAACACTATTTTGCTCAAGGTAATATTCTTTGGATGAGATTGTCTGTCCATTTAGCAAGTCTAAGGAGTTCTTATTTTTGTCAGTGAAAAACCACAAAGTTTCCTTAAAGTAACATCTCTATACCTCATGTTATTATAGATGAACTTGAATTAAGTGGCAATACAATAGTAACCCCTTAGTCACTATTCTTTAGTAGTTTTTAGTCCACCGTTGAACACCCATACTTTATTTGCAGAGTTTCTGCCACTATATGCTTTTTTTGAATATTTGAAATGAAATTAATAACACAGAATGAAAGACTTACCCCACAGTTCTATTTCCATAGGCAAGTCCATTTTATAACTCCAGTCTTGTCAAAGATATAGTGCTGTTAGAGGTTGAGTGACTGGAACACAACAGTTACCACCTCCATCACAACTCAGCCACAGCTTTTGCACTGCTCTCCATTGAACCTCTTCATCATTGTCAGTCTCCTCCAACAAAGGAACTTCCCATTCCTTCAGTATTAGAAATAATCAGGATCATCTTATAGTAAGACTCATTGGTAATCATCACCTGGCCCAGGTCTGACTGCATGAACACCCAGCAGTGTTGGGCCCTTGATGCCTAGGCAGTTTTTAGACTTCTTTAGCCTATCTTCAAGGGAAAACTGAGAATATAATTTCTGTCTCCTAAATAACATGAGATGCAACTCAGTTTCTCTTTGCCACTTACTTAATCTGCCACACTGGCAGATTACAGACTGTTTTCTGAAGGATGTTTCTGAGTCAAGATGATTCACATGTATTAATGAAGCTCAATATGATAACTGCTAAGTGTTCTAAAATATTTATTAACTATTTCCTCGCAGAGTATATACTGTGTTTCCCAGGTAATTTCCACGGAATTTCTATGTTTTACTAAAATGCTTCTGCAAACAGAATGCAATGCTCCTGTAAACAGAAAAGAAAGTTATATGTACAATAGCTAGAAATTAGCAATGAGCAATTGTGCACAGGCCCCACATTTCTCTGTAGACTTCAATACAGCTTTTAACCTTCTTTTACTGGTAGGATTAACTGCTTCACTTTCAAAGAGAAAAGAAGCTGGCTTAACAAGCAGTTCTGAGACACTGGAATATTTCTTACAATCACATAAGTAACTATAAAAAGAAAGACTAAGAAATCTTTTAAAACCTTGGGAACAAAGTTCATATCATCAAAACTTGGACTGTATTAAGTGGGCAAATTTAGAGAGGCAGTTTTAATCACTGAAGGCAGGGAATATTCCTCAGAGGACTTAAAAAGACTTTAATTGGATTCTTCCCAGTACTGCCTATAGAGAGGAAAAATCAGAACCTGTGAGAGAAGCTCACTAAGGAGAAGAGCTGAATCATTATAGCAATGAAAAGAAAAAGATATATTAAAAATGATTAAAAAAACAAAAAGAAAAAAGTACGAGAAACATAGAAAAAGAGTTAGCAGTTAGATGTGGAATGGGAAAGATAACTTTGCTCACTGCTCAAAATGTACAGAATTATGATTGTATTTAAATCCAGGTGGAAAAAAGTTCCCCAGATTTAAAACTCTTCATGAAAACACACAGAGCTACCAACAGTAGTGTCACAGTCCTGGAGCCCACAGCTTGGAGGCAGCATGCCTGCTCGGCTGCTCAGAACAGGACTCTGGAATTAGGGGCCTAAACAAGGACCAGCAAAAGAAACCACATTCCTGCCAGAAAAGATGATTTATTGCAGGAAACTTGTCTGGTACTCACTGAACAGCTGAAAATGGAATCAAATTGTTTAATGGAAATTTTTCAAACTACTCCAATCCACTTTTCCCCCACTATCTCTAATCATATTTCTGGCACTGTATTAAGAAAGAAATAATAATAATTACATATACAAGTTTTCAACAGGAAAATGAATAAATCTGAAGACTGTAATATCCTAATAGCATATGGTTAGTAAAATGGAACATATTCATGACTGTGGGTTTCCTACTGTTGCACCATGGTCCCTCTAGGGACACCTAGGATCTGATAGATTATGTGAGAGAAGTTACCCAACAAGTTCACAGAAATTCACTTCCTGGAAGCAGCAGTGGGTGCTTCTGGCTTCCAGCTTGTCCCCCTTTATCTCCTTGCTTTCCCTATTGGCCCTGTTTGCGGTGTGCTGAAACCTGCGGGTCGTGGCGGTGAGCAGCAAAGGATGATGGCACCAGAGCGTTACCAGGTATTATGGAGTGCTCAGTGAGGACTGATTTCTCTTCAGCCTGACTCTCAGTGCATTCAGCTGTTTTCTCAGCTCCTCTGTCCTGTACCAACAGTGTAAAAACCCACACGGTGCAGAAGTCACCACATTAACTTTACTGTTAATACTTTTTTAAGAAAGCAGAGGATAACTTTCACAACTCCTTCTGGCTGTGTGTATTTAATCTCTTTTGAGATTTTCCCACTTCTAGTCCAGGAACTCTTGAAGACTATTGTATGAAGAACATTTTGTATCTCCCAGTTTCTTTAATAGGCTATTCCTGAAGCCTCAAAGCTCTGGTTTATGTGTAACCCACTGAGAGAAAGACACAGTTGAACTGAACACAGATCTTGCAGTCAGATACCCGGATCAGATATGTATTTTATTAATAGCCAGCACGGGACTGCAAGACTATTTGTAGAGAAACAGTTTCTACCCAGATATAATACTCCATGTTCAGCACATAACACTGTTTGCTTTTCCAGAAGTGAATTCCCTGTTTATACTCCCTGTACGAACTCCTCATACATCAAAAGCACAGTCGTACCTAGGATCAGAGGAAGAAAGACAGCAGACAACTCAGTAGGGGCAGATGGACTCCAAAATGCAAACAATTTCCCTGTCAGAGCGTGACAATGGAGGGCTTTGCTACAGTTTCCATGGTAGTGCAGCAACCACCAGAGCAAGGCAGCCAAAGTGGCCTGGGCAAGCAGAGACACAGCTCAGGAACAGCAAGTGGTGTGCCAGGGCAAGCAGAGACACAGCTCAGGAACAGCAAGTGGTGTGCCAGGAGACTGCTTCTCAGGGGGAGCCTGTAGAGGGGATGAGCAATTGGCAGTGCTTGGCTCCAGCCTGAACAAGAGCACCCTGGAGGGGAAACGAAAAAGTGCAGCAGATGTGATGCATCATGATGCAGTTACCCTCCTTTCTTAGTGTCGGGGGAAACCTGTTCAGGCCTCCTTTTGTTTTTTTCCTTTCCACTGTCATGCCAGCCCCATAAGTGTAACCAGCTGGCTCTGTGGGGCTGATGCCACCAGCAAAGAACAGCCCCGTGCCCTGGGCTCACTCAGCACAGCCAGCACAGGTCTTACTCACAAAGGCACCAAGATCAGCACCTTCCATTTATCATTGTGTAGGAGTCATTTTGTTTATCTCTTGTTTGCATGTGGAGAGAAGAGAGACAAAGGATAGGAATGAGGTGATCGTCTCTCTTTTGGCACATTAAATGGTGTTTGAAAGCAAAACCTAATTTGTGTCTTGTTATCAAAATCAGACAATCATCTCCTTGCCTGTGGCAGATCCCGCAGCCTAACTGTATTTATCTCAGAATAAGAATATAGTTCCTGAACTAAGAAAATGCAAATTTGATAAAAGATGTTGAATTTTGTGGGTCATCCCATGATTAGCAATAAAATGTCACCTTAACTTTATTTAAGTTGTGCCAATCCAAAAAAAATCTGTGTCATTGCCAAGGTAAGAATGTTGTGCCTTGATTTATTTGCAGCCAGGCTACACAGAAGCAGGAGCTGAGATGACAAGCCCAAGTGAATAGCCAGGTGTATGGAAAAGCACAAGGACATATCTTAAGACAAATGAGAAGTGAGATTCAGGGCACCTTCATTCATGCTTAAAATAAAATTTTGATGAAATTATGGTGACTAAGTACAAAAAAAAATCTACCTGGAAAACAGAGTCATTTGCAGTCACCTTCTCCTTGACCCACTTAAAGCTCCTGAGGCACTTGCCTGTCAGCATGAGATTTGTCTGGGCAGGCAGCTTCAATACCTGAGCACAAGAGAACACATCAAGTTGTAAGGCATTATCTGCAGCATGCCTGACACAAAAGAACAGTCATGTATGAAGGCAGATGGAGTCAGTCCTGAAATGGTGCTGCTGTTTTCATTAAAGTAGTCAGACACAGGATAGAAGTGCTCTGTTCGATTCCTGTCTTATCTTCAGGACATTCAAAACCCTATTTCACTTCCAACCATTGCCTTGTCTATCTCCACCTTGTGTGCTGAACATGAGCTGCTTTGCAGGCAAGGAACAAAACATCCCTGCACAAGAAGGAGAGGAGGAAAGAGAAGGCTGTTTCTCTACCAAGGAATACTTCTGTGACAAATTCAATCCATGGCTATCTAACATAAAATTTGTCTTAAAAAATCTTAGGTGGTAGCTGTTGAAACTTTTGAGTGACAAATACTTATTTTTTCGGTAATGCAGCACTGGTATGTGGGGTGACCCAGTCTCTACTCCTTGATCTAGATCACCTGAAGTAGCAAACTGGAGAAAATACAGAAAGGATCATACTCATTCCTCTGGACACTATCCACCCACCAGGTATGAAATATCACCAGCTTAGAACAGTCCCAAGTCAGACTTAAAGTGCAATCAAAATCTAGGTGGATACATATCATCTCTGCAGAGTAAAATAAAACTATGACTTGTCAATCCTGGTTATTTATGTTTCAACAATATAAGAAAATACAATTCTCAGTAAAGTTTCCAAAGTATAATAAGTGTCTGAATATCTGCCAGAATAACTTATTGACAGCTAAGTTATAGAATTTTTCCTGAGTAGTATCAGAGGGTGATGAACTATAATAATTAAGTGTACATATTTACTTATCTACACTCAAATATTCCTGTTAGTGTACATGAATATTTATGTTTGAATTATCTTTGAAATTATCTCTTGCCTGAAATTTCTCGCCACAGCTGTATCGGGGTACAAGCTTTCCTGCTTCAGAGTCTTGCAGGTGTAAACTCAGTGATACTTTATAAAATGGTATGGTTTTCATACCATATTACATATGTATGTACTGCATATGCAATTTACATCTATCCATATATCTCTATGGAAACAGGCAGCTGTCTCTGAAAAGCCTCTGTGGTACATTCAGCACAAGAATACTTATAAATAGACCCATGAATGGGCCTATGGATATGCCTATCCATTGTTGTGGATTTTTAAATTCTCAATGGATTTACTTAGTCACCAAAAGTTCATTATATGTTTTAGCCTAAATAATTTGCCTTTTTTTTTATTTTTTTTGGCTCTTGTCTCATAAAGGGAATCGGTGAATTGTGTTACAAATACAGTAAATTGGTTTTATGATCTTTTATTCTGTCTTAAGGTGACCCTGTGCTAGGCCTTGTTGAATTTCATGATGTTCATGCTGTCCAGCTCCTCAAGCCTGTCAGGGTCCCACTGGATGGCATCCTCAACTACACTGCTCAGCTTGATGTCTTCAGACTTGCTTCTCAATCCTACAGTCTATGTCATTAGCAAAGACATTGGTCCCAGTACAGAACCCTGAGGGACATCCCTTGTTACTGATCTTTATTAGGACATTGAGTGACTGACTGCAATGTTGTACATGTTGCCATTCAGCCAATTCCTTACTCATCTAACATCTATACATCAAACTCATATCTCTCCAATTTAGAGACAAGGATGTTGTATGGGGTTATGTCAAAGATTTAACAGAGGTGAAGGTAGATGAATGATTTTGCTGCTATGAAAACAAAATGCCCTCTTATGAATTGTTTTTTTCCTATATTGATTCATTGTTATGTGTCTGTTTAGTTGAGCTACCTATGTAAAGTTGTAAGTAATGGGGAAAACCCCCAAGAAGGCATGTTAGTATGTAATCACCAAATGCTCCTGATTACTAAGTGTGTGCAAAACAGAAGCTTGACAGAGATTTAGCAGTTCCACTACAAGTATCTCAGTTTACAGAAAGTGGGGTAGCTAGCACTGAATTTGGTAGTACTGATTAGAGATGGTCCAGCTCTGGCTAGCAGTTGACCAATTCATTCATGTCTCTTCGGCTAATGAGTAAAACAAACTGTCTAAAAGGGTTGCACTAAGCACTGGCACTATTCTCACATTCATTTGCAGATCTTACTTTTAAACACTAGCATTTCATTTACTTACTGGTGAAATGTGTTTGCTTAAGCACAGTAATTCTCCTCTTCACACAGGCAGTCTTATTACCTTTACCGGGTCTGCTCAAATATTGTGTTAAAACTAAGAAATATCCTACATTGTCTTATACGTAGCCTGTGAATCTCAGAATTAAGTGCCTCAGTTCTCCTCAGCATGACACGAATTTTGTATCCCAGCAAATATACTTCTCTGACAATGTTTCAATGACACGAATTCAATAAGACTCTGTGCAGAACTGAGCATTACAGTCAAATCTTCAGCTTGGAAATCAGATTGTGATGATGCCAGTACAGTTTACTTCTAAATGCCTTGTGATCGTCTTTCTGGAGAAAAAGAAAGGCGCTTAGAGGCTGTATTATGAAATTTTTAATAATCTTTAAAAATCATGAAGTGATTTGAAAACCAAGTAAAAGCTTCCTGCTGTGTAGAAAATGGGAAACTGAAATTGTAAAAAATTAACAAAAGCCCATGTTGAGATGTGAAAAGGGACACACACCTGGACACTATTTCACTAGGTCAGGAACTATCTGTCTTCTAGAACACATATCAAATTGCTGTTTTACTTGAAGACACACAAAGCAGATCCTGTCTCAGTTATGAGTTACTAGGGAATATTTTGGAATTATGTAGTTCATAAACTTAGTAAGATTGAAATGTTTAATAAAAATAACACTTGTTCTAAAATACCACAGGTCTTTTTATAATTCCTTGAATTTCCCTGTGCATTTTGTCTTTTTATAAAATAACCTAAAATTGTTGCACATTCACCAAAATCCTATAATTGATGAAAACTTGCTTCTTTTCACTTATATAATGAGAATCCATGTCTTATTTATAGTATGAGTAAAAAAGCACAAGCAACAGGACTAAATTTTTTACTTAGGGAAAATATGCAGAACTGTAAGGAAAAAGGTTGTTTCTACATAGTATTAAACAAACTGGTGTTGAAAAAATCAGCAGTTATTTAAAAAGTTATGAGTTTCAGTTACTAAAGCAATACTAAATGTACATTTTAAACTATCAAAACCTGTAAAAAAGGGTTTCCTTTAAATATGAAAACTCTTCTGTGTTGCAAGTCAAGAATTAATGTTTCAAAGGAAATCCTATCAGTAACCAGACCAGCAGCTCAAGATCTTTCTAACAGACATCCATTCATGAAAATATGGGATACTGTGAATGCAGAAGAGAACTATATTTTGTAGTGAGAAGTGTTCAAAACAAAACCAGATCAAGAATGAAAAGCAAAGAGGCATCTCTCAGCTACCTCAGAACAGTCTGAACAAAAAAATCTCACCTACAGAAAATGAAAAAATAAAGTGTTATGTTGACCTTGTACTTGCTAACAACTCTACATTCTAGCCAAAATTCCCAGGTATTTGGGTTTCTCCTTGATGCTACATTTTTCACAAGGGAAAAGGGTGCATCTTTTGCTGGTAAGAGAAATTTATTTTCCTGTTTGCTTACCTTGCTTTAAAACTGATGTGTCTTCCTCAATGGTGATTCAAGTTGATAAGTGAAGGGACTCTGAAGCCATTAGTCCTAGTGGTGTGTCACAAACATTTAAGTCCTTCAAATTTTTCAGTATGAAAATGACAATGTACGAAACAAAATCAGAAAAGGATAATTTTTGCTTTTGGATTTTCAGAAGGAGTTAAGAGAAAACAAACTTTGTTCCATTTTTTTTTTTTTTGCTAGGAATAATGAATCAGAAAGAAAATATCTTGGGAGTTACCTGATATTGACTTTGGATTTTCATGGAATGTTTTAACAGCCATAAAATCTTTATTAGAGTGGCATAATGAAGAGTAGCGAGAAAAGTTGCTACAACAAAAGTACAA
>WAAE01037383.1:0-14875 GCA_013400495.1 Nicator chloris | reverse complement strand
AAAAAAAAAAAATCTTAAATACTGGTCTTCATCACATGATTGAAAACAGAAGGGAGTTTTCTTTCAAAAATTTTCAATGCAGATTTCAAATCTCCCTGGGCAGGTCTAACCTTCCTCCTAATATTGTTTGTACTCTGCCTTAAAGGTCACACAACATGTGCTTTGGAGCTGGGGCGTGTTGAATCGCTTTGATGCATTTTCTATGCACTCCAGGACTGTTTAGTTACTGCAGTGAATTAAGAAACTATGATAATTTTGCAACAGATGTAGCCTGTGTAATAATATTCAGATGAATGAACAAGAGTCCCTTCCTTGCAGCATTCCTCAAGAACAGTCGTTCTGTATGATGGTGTGGAGACACAACTCTGGCTCTAAACTGTAATGAAGCTTTTCAAAAGCTTTTCCTAAAGCAGAGAAGGCACTGGCACTTGAGAATCTAGAATGGGGCAGAACACATAATTTGGAATAAAATTTCTTTCTCCTCAGCACACACACAAACGTTTTTCAAAATAAAACTATCACAAAGGAATTCACTAAGAGAGAAAATTCTGGCGATGCACAGTCTAGTTCATGGATCTGAGAATAATTAGAAAACATTATTGCCAGTGACAATTATTTTGAACTTTATTAAATCTTATGATGAAGCCATCCCCTATCAGTTTCTCATAGGAGTGCTGGGAGGATTGCTCAGTGCAATATCTTCAAACTCTCATCTCAGAAGCACTGCAGACTGCCCCCACGGTGACCTTAGAGACACTTAAAAAAAAAAATTAAATTCACTGTACATGAAATGTAGATTTTTCTGACTAATGGCACAACCAATCTTTAACAGTTACAGTGCTGAGGATATCCTGCATTAGCCTTTTCCTGTGGCACGAGTACTTCTGCAGTGTGTTAAAATTCAACCCACAGAAAACTAAAGCTTTGCAGGAATAGGCTGGAAGTGTCTCAAGCTGCAGGGACAGGACTCCCTCCTAAAGCTTTCAGTTGTATCCTGGCCTGAACTCTGAAAACATTTCAATATTCAGCTTAAATTCTTGCTGAGGCTGTTACTTAAATATATGCTGCCGGTGTCCAAAAAAGACCAAACTGAAAACCAACAAAAAACCTCCAAACCAAACAAACAAAAAATTAAACAAAAAAACCCAAGGAAAACAAAACAAAACACAACTACCCCCAAACCCTCCCTCAATAACTTTTTCAAAAGTATCCCCAAAGACCTGTCTTTGCCACTAGTAGCACAGATGTATTGTACAGCCATAGTAAGCCAACCTGAAACTTTTTGAATTATAGAAACATCTTGAAATTGCACTTAAACTGAAATAATCAAATCCATATTTTTTGGCAAATTAATTAACAGATTTTTTCACCTGCCTAAAATGTGACCTCTAATTTTTGTAAAAATCTGTTCAAAATTTCTTGTTGTTTCAAGAAACTGATCCAAGATACTAATTATTTCACAGAGATATCTTTTAATTATGAGATGGAGCAGGCATTCTTCTTTCATCTTCTTAAACTAACATGGTCCCCTCATATTCACATCACTTGGGAATAGGCAACTTAAAATTTCAAAATAAGAAGGACATTGTTTAAGGATTAAGTGCATTTCCTGATTGCACTACATTTCAAGATTTGGATGAATACCAAATATTAAGACCTTTGTCTTCCAGACAGATTTGTGAAATCTCAATGAGTTTCTAAATCTGCAGATAACAAACCTTGTAGGGACTACAAATAAGCCAGAGGACAGGCTAGGAATTCAAATTAACTTGACAAGTAGGAAAGCAGCTGAAAAACAAAGGATGTTTATTCAGTGGGGACAAAGGCAAGGTTCTATACCTAAGCATGAATAATTAGCTATGCAAATGTAGGACGTGGATCAAGTAGTTAGCAGTTCTGTAGCAAAAGATATGAGGTTTATTATTCATCAGTGATGAACACAAGTCAACAATGTTACACTGTTGAGTAAAAGCCAAATACCCCCATCAGACATCTGGAAATTAGAGTCAAGATGCATCAGGCAATCTTTTCCCTCTAGGCAGGGCCAATAAAGCTTCAGCTGGAGCATGCCAGGCAGCTCCTCACTTTGATTTCCAAGAAATACAGACTAACTGGAGAGAGGGAAACAGGGCACTGAAACAGCCAGGGTTCATTACCTATGAAAAAATACAGAAGTATTTGGAACTGTTTAGCTGAAAGAATAGAATATGGTAAATGTGATGATAGCCTATAAGTATACAAAAGTTTATTGTCAGACAGAAGTGATGAACACATCTGTATTCTTAGTGTACTAGGTAAGAAAAATTTGCAGTTGCAATAATAAAGATTCAATTTCCTCCCCAGAAAATTAGCCTCTATTCTAGCCCTTCACCCTCCCTCCCAACACAAGTGAGATGGATAGCATCTCTAACCTGGTATTTGTAACAGGTGAAAGAAATGACTGTTAGGAATAAAGAAGGTATAATAAAGGCTACTAAAGCACTTCTGAAAGTCCCTTCCAGCAGTATTTCTGTTACAAACCTGGCATGTACACATTCATACATGGACCAAGAGCTAGAGAGTAAGGGCAATGAAAGCATGAGGACAAATCACTTCTCCTGTGACTTTTCTCCAGTTTTCCTTAACTGTGATAGAAGCACACAACAGGAACAGGACCAACCCAAGCTTCTAACTGTTATTTGGTATTAAGGGAAGAACATGAGCCTAGCTTCTCCAACTTGGGCTGGCAGACAGGTTTTCCACCTTCAGAAAAAAAACTAAAAAAATCATACCTAACAACTTATTCAAAGCAATAACCCAACGTTGCTCATTCTCACCATTAGCTACTGATTTGTTCTCAACTACAGGGATTAACATGCATCCTTTTCAATTAGACAGGCCCTTGCTTTTGGAGTACAGACAGAAGAAGGGAATATTCCTCTACTAAGAGAACACTGTCATTGCCATTTCAGAAATTAGTAGAGACAAAGGAAAGCCTTGGCTAAAACACTACAATTACTCCAAACTAACAAAAAGGAGGAGGCTGGATCAGAAAAGAGTTTGTCGAGCTTTGCTTTACAAAGCAAATCCTCTGAGTTTTCTGTTTGGGAGTCTGGTATTTTTAGGGGGGGTATGCATGAGTGAGTGTGCATTTGTCGGTTTTTAAACCAACAAGGAGATGTCTTGGGTTTATTTTATATAAACCAATATATTGGCCAAGCTTTTTACACCCACCACATTACCTAACTCAGAGGATTAAATTACAAATTAGATGTTCTAATGCAAGGCTGAAACCCTCCAGACATGGTGGAAGACAGCAAAATATGGGAATAAATGGTAGAGTTGTGCCATTATATTTCAAGGAAAGTTGTTGCTTCCTAGGACTACAGCAAGTACTTAATGAAAGAGCCAGAAAGATATAGAACATTAGGAAACATTTAAAATCCAGGAAACTGGGTCTTATTATATTTAAGCCATCTAGAAAAGGGTTTTCACTGCCTTGTGGAATGTTCATTCCAGAGCAGAAACCATGCCAGTGGTAAACATGGTAACTGACAGGTGAAATCAAACAGAAACAAGCATTGAGAGTCAACATCGAAGGAAGCTTGGAGCTGTATTTATAAGCCAGAAATATACAGCAAGGAATTGTTGTGCACATGTGGTCTGTTTTGCTGCAGCAGTATCTATCTTTGCTATCACAGTCTAAAAAAAACAAACACCAAAACCACAAAACAGCTATGTTATTGCTTTGAATCTAATCATTCCCATCATCTAAATTCTAGTCCTTGATGTAAACATACTGAGGATATTTTGAGATGGGAAATCACCACCCAAAGTGGCCAAAGGCTTCATACAGCAAATGGGACAAGAAAATGAAAATATATCTACAACTCAAGTAAAAATAATGCCAGGCAGCAGATCTTCACATAATATTTGCTAGGCTATAATGTTTTATAAATTAAATTTCTGAAGAGAGTTTGTATGTGTAAACACAGCAAGCAGGACTTAGTTAATCCATAAATGTATTGGCTCAAAGAACAGTTTTACTACATGGTGTTATTTAGAAATCTGTGAGGCTTCTAGAAATTCAAAATTTCACTCTGCAAAAGAGCTTTAATTCCTGTTGCCCTGAATTTTCATACTAGCAAGTTTCATAATACCTATTGGCAAAAATAACAACACTGATTCAGATAAAATGCAATTTATTGTAGAGAAAACAGCTAGACAGATTAGGACATGGTCTCCCCTTGATATATGCACTTAATTCCTCTCAGCAAAAAGGGTATTATTTGCATGTTTCAAAACAGACTGGATGCCTTTCAACTTTACTGTAATATGCAGGTTCTGTTTCAAAAATGAGTGGGTATTAAATACAAGAGCATAGCACACAGTACTCAAGATGATTTAATGATAGAAATAACATGACTGCACCATGCCAGGAGGGTTCAAAGTCTGGCTGAAGGAGATTTAAGCTAGCAGCCCTCTCCATCAGATAATTTCTAAGGCCATCAGAATGTTTGCTTTTACTTATTTGTGTTTGTTGTGTTCAGCTAAGAGACCACCTCTTTTATCCAATGCATCCAGACAACAGGAGTCCCATGAGACTCCTGCAACAGGGCTAGTCAGAAATCTTACAGTAGAAAGAAATAAATTACATCAGTGCTTTAAAATGCCTATATCATTGTGTTAAATACATAAAGGATTTACAATTTGCTTTGAAAAATTAAATTATGACCAGAGGCTAGATTTTTTTTTACATTGTTTCTTCATATTTGTCACTAATTTTACAGAGACTTGGACAAGTAACACAGTATTTATGTCTCAGTTAGACTTTGGGGTTAACAGTTGGGCTCTATCTTGCAGGTATTTTCCAACCTTAATGATTCTTAAATCTTTGATAGCAGTGAGGTTTAATTAGAGAATGGTCACTATTTGAGAAGGTCAGTAGGGAACATCACAAAAATGCAAAGCATTTCCTTAGGTTGTACGAATGCTGCAATACAGAGTAGATACAAAGTGGTGCCACTATTAAATAGGAGGTCAAACCCTTGCAGTAGCAGGCAGGAATAAATAGAGGAACGAGAGAAAATTTCAGCTACCAGAATAGCTATATTTTCAAGATACTCATCTGTTTTTACTTCAACACTGACTGAGAGACAGAGTCTAACAAAATATTTTACTAACTTAGGGAAATAAATGGTCAGATGCAACCCCAAGTATGTTTATACCCATGGCACTCCAGTCCTGATGAACAGAGATGTCTTAGAAAGCGACCCAGAGCATCTGAAGCAAACAAAAATAAACTGCAATTTAACTACAGGTGCATTCAAATGCCTGGCACCAAGCAAACATTCAAACTTCTGAAGAGGCCTACTTAAAACAAATTAAAAAAAACCCAAAATGAACAAAAAAACCTTCAGCCTCCTCACCCCTTACTATAGCAACAACAAAGCAATAGGTTAGACATATCAAAATTGTATTATCACAATTATATTCTGGCCTAGAAGTGATAAAAATTTAGAGGAACATGAAATATTTGATAAGGCTACATTTTTCTCAGTTTTCTTAAATTGACTAACACACTCTCAGCAGGCAGAGTGAAAGATAAAGTCAAGTCAAAACCTTTTCTGAATAACTTTAAAGATATTCTACTATCACAACAGAGAAACTAATACCAATCTAGTTTTACATCCCATTTACATGTAGCTACAAATAGAAATGTATAAAAGAAAACCCAAAACCCCTCAGGTGACAGGAATAATAATTTTGAAGTGTAAAAGTGTTTCATGACAATACCTGGGAGACAAAATATACAGACTCGGGGTTTTTTTTTTCTTCTTCAAGAGAAAAAGAAACCTTGCAGGACATTGAAGTAAACAAAAGAATCCTTAAACCAGCATTTATTGCACTCAGGTGGGAATGTCAGGTCCCCCCCCAAGAGATGCCCAGGCTCCAGTTCTCCACCCAAGGGGTTGGCAGAACCAAGGCAAAGACGTCCCCTTGTCTCCTGAGCAAACCCACTAATTTTCTTTTGATAATTAAGAGAGTTGGATAGCAAGGGACACAGACAAAGTTTAAAACACCTTTCTCACCCCTTTACCCCAAGCTCTACTCCACCCCCTCATTCCCAGCTCCTCTCCCCCGCCAAGCAGGGCAGCCATACTGCCTAATTATTATAATTATATTATTATTATTTTATTATTATAATTATACCACCCCCAATTATCCCCACCAGCTGCTCCCAGGTGCTCTTCCCGCTCTCCTCATGGCCTGAGGGATGGAACTCAAACAGATGCACCCGGCCCACCAGGCCCATGGCTGAGGGCTCAGCTGTGCTCTGGGGGCAGCTGCAACAGGTTGGAACCAGCTAGAACCGGCTGGAACTGGCTGGAACAGATTGGATGTGGCCAGGGCATCTGCAGTGCTGACCCCCCTCAGGGGGCCCGGCAGCCCCCCGGCACCAGCCCCTCACCACACAGACGCAGCCCAGACCATGAGGGCGGCAGCACAGGCCGAGCCGGGAACTCGCATCCCAGCTGTAATATTTACACTTTTAAAACCTTGCCCTCATCTGAGCCAGTGACGTTGCCAAGCTGGGAACTCGCATCCCACCTGTAATATTTACACTTTTAAAACCTTGCCCTCATCTGAGCCAGTGACGCTGCCAGCTCCGCACTGGGGACTACATGAGCCATTTTCCAAGGTGCCCACAGAAGGTGGGAGGTTCCCTCTCCCACCCTCTCTCCAGGCCAATAAGGAGCCCCTCAGCCCAAACTTCACTTTGACAGAAGCTGCTCTTAAATTGTGGTGTTAACATTCGCCATCTAAACAGGAATGCTTCTCTAACTGGCCTCTGGCCACCACCATGTTCGGAGGATGAAGAAACCATGGATGTTGATGTAGCAAGCCCCAAGTGCGGGTGAGTGCAATCCATGATTTTTGGAGATGCAGTCTTGCTCCGTTTTTTACTCCAAAGATTCAATGCCCTTTTGATGCCTAACCAAACTAGCAATTAGTTGTCAAGGTGCAGCTGAAATGTCAAAATAAAACCAGTAGATTTAATCAGGATTTCCATGGTAGATGAAATTACGCTGCTTAATGGCTGAAATGTGTTGCAATAAAAGTGAGTTGACTGTGTATCCCTCAAAATTGATTCCTGGAAGAACAGTCAAACAAAATTGCTTCAGGAAAGAACATTAAAAAAATATTAAACCATGGGTCTCTCAATTGCCTTAAAACATGGGCATAAAATCTAAATCTCTTTAGGAGTATACCAAATTTAGCCGTAGATTTAGCTGGAGAAAATAAATTTAGAAAGGGAGATTTCATTTGGAATAAATCTTCAGAACAACCTAGCTGATTGCCTTTTCATAAAGACTACATCTTCTGGGGGAAAACATGTTAACTAACTCTCCCTGGTGCTTTGGATAGTTGAGGTTTTTTGGTGAAATAACTCATTGTTTTCATTCTATAGCCACAGACAATAGTGCTCTCTCATGAGGACAATGTAAAAAAACTTGATTTGAAAGTGGTGGGTTTGATTCATGATGTCAAAACTGGAAACATCATTCTCTATATGACACTTAAATTGGACAGGTATGTAAAAGTATCCAGCAAACATTTTAAAGATAAAAATATTTGATAAACAAGATTGTTGTGTTGCTATTACCATAGACACCAGTTTCACATCATCTCAAGAAGCATTTGCAGATCATGTTTACAACATTTTTGAGGTGAAATACTCTGCTACTCATGTTTATTCTTAGGGATTTTTTGCAGTTTGACCATTAAGTTTTCTGTGTCTCAATACATTGTGGTTTTATGCAAGATATTTGGGAAAAAAAGAAAATATGGAAATTGGAACTTTTTGCAGTTCTTCTTCTGATTAATGACACAGAAAATACTTCCATCATGCAAATTAATCTTGTGGAGAGATGTGACAGACTGATGTTAATTATCTTGCTGTCAAATTTTAAAGCAGTATCTCATTTTTCGTTAATTTTTGTAAGTGCCTAAATCTATCAATAAGTTTTAAAAAGCAAAGTAAATGGGAAACTTTATTAGCTTTACCTATGTGTCTATTTTATATTGATAATGTCCAGAGTTCAAAAGCTGAAGCTCTAGCAAAGGGTAACAATTTCATATTTTGTCATTGCACGATAGGAAAGGACAAGTGCAATAACAATGCAGCAGATATGAGGATTTTCACAGTTAGCAGCCTGCCTGTCACACCCCTCATTATCTTGCATGCTGATGGCTTTTACAATATTTTTCCCAAGTATTCTGAAATACTGAAATGAATTCTATAAAATGATTTGCCATATGTTTATAAATACTATGTACATAATGATTATACCTAGGCTGAAAGAGAAGGACATTTGCATATGTAAGCTGTCAGATATCTCACTAATGGGCAATATTATTTATACATACACCTTACAATTAATTGCAGATGAAGATTACTACTGGGAGAAGAATTAAACACAGTTGGTTTAGCACAGTCTCACAGGCTTCATATAGATGCACTGAACTACCTAAACACCATTTGGGAAGTCAGAAAAGGTTGTGTGGATACCTAATTTTGCTGCTCCAAATACATAGCCAGCCACTTACTCTTTCATCCCAAATTAACATTTTGGGAACAGGACAAACACTGCGACAGGTACTTTGAATCAAATATTGATATCAAATAGCAAAAATTTTATAAATATTCCAGCAAATGCTGAGTCTAAGGGCTGCAATGACAAGAACTTGGATTTGCAAATTTACCCAAAATAAGAGCAAGAACAGCTGCCCATCCAGAGAATTGTTCTTACAGGGATACTTAGTGAAAGATGCATGTAGAGCGACTTAAGAGATGCACCATTTCTTATTAACAAATTAACTGTAAAGTCAGTGCAGTACTTTGCAGCTCACAAATACACAGGGCAAGAGCAGTGAGAGGAAAGAACGGGCTGATGGGTCAGCAAGAGCCAAGTACACAAAGTGGCCTGTGAGGGAGGGAGATGCATGGCAGGCAATTTAGTCACACCTCCTGCCTTGGATGCCCCATCTGCCAGGTGATCTCTTCTGTAACTCACAGAATATCCTGCAGTTGAATTGGTTTCGTCTGGCATCGAGAGTGGCTGCCAACCTGGCAAAAGCTTGTTACACCTGTTGTGTCTTTGCATTTTAATATCATTGTTTATCATTACTATTGCATTAACTGCTGGCTCCCTCAGGAAATATGTAGTTGAATCTATAATAGTATTTTTTTACTCCGTGTGAAAGCCTTCTTGCTCTTATTTTGGGTAAATTTGCAAATCCAAGTTAGAAATATCCTCATTAGCAACCAGTTTACACTTATATTTTGTGTATTCTCAATGATTAAAAGGACTGTCCAAAACAGCAGTGGACCTCAGTCTCAGAGCAAAAAAGAGGTCATTTTCCTTTATTTTGCTGCTGCTTCATCCATTGTTTAATTACCTTCAGCTAAATACCCCTAAAACTGCTGAATATGGATTGTTTTTATCTTTGTAGTTCTTCCCCTTCCTGCTACACAGAATTTCCTATTGTAGACAACCTTCGTTTTGATCTCTGCTTAGGTAACTTTTTTGTATAAAGGACCTTTTTTCTTTCAGTTCATACAACATGATGGTGACTCTCCATGCAATCTCTTATTTTCTTTCACTGTATAGGTTCTGTGGTAGCTGTTTGCTCTGCATTGAGAGATGTCCCAGAATGGAAGTGCTGAATTACTAATGCACACGTAGGCATTCAGAAAATGTACTGTATGAATCTCCAATAGCACCTAATTTGACATTATGGCCTATTCAGCATGCACAATATTCACATAACAATCACAGTCCACAGTCATGTTGTGCTAAGAATCATCCAATCACTTTGTTAGACTCACTTGCAGAAAGGCTGCTTTTCCAGTTCAACACATAAGCCTGAAAGTAAAATCATTGTGTTGGAAATGTCTTGGTAATTATAAATCCTCTAGAAATAAACTAATCCGTAAGTCATTCAACAAACAAGACTTTTTGGTTGCTGAATATATCTAGTCATGGAATTATTTGAATTATTATAGCTGTGTTCATCTAACATGGAAATACAAGTACAACGTAACCACCTTTCACCAATAGATCAATCCATGTTTTGAAAACTGTTTCAGGGAAATTCATGCTGGAGATGTGTGCACTGAAAGTTGTTACAGCAATCACTGTTAATCAGGCTTTTGTTGTTAAACAACAAAAAAGACATTCCCAGACATTTTGTGGATAGCACAAGAAGCCAGACATTCCAGGAGAAGCTATTCAAAGCTCTCATTTACTTCCCTACATGTGCTCTGCAGCAACTTCCATGATATTTCAGATGAGATATCGTGAGTAAGGACACTGACTTTGGTCCTGCTTCTGTGCCTGCACCATAAAAGCACCTCTAAGAAATGGTTTGGAGAAAGATTTTACAGCCTATATGTACTAAAATGCATGGATACCTGTTCTGCACTTGGAAGGATAAAAAATTATCAGGAAGAACCACACCTACTTAACTAAAAAATAGAATATCTCACTGAAGAAGCATCACTTGTAGTTTTTTCTCTCTAATTCAGTAGTTACAGAACTTATCACACCCTAAACTGACTCCTCTGAGCATCAGACTTCTCACTGTGTGGAGTGATCTGACATTAAAATACATTCATTGACTGGCTGCAGAGCTGAGACTCCACACACTATTCCCCATGTACCTTTGTTTAGTGGCTCTGCACAACAGATGGAATTTTATGTCATGAAGCATTAGGCTACTGTTAAATTTTAATTTCAATTAATGGTCTTTATACTCTTTCTTTATGCACACCAGGGATACTTTAGGCATCCATTTCCCTTCTAATTAGCTTTTATTGCTGAATTCATTCTGAATCTCTGGAAGTCATTAGATTCTCTAGGATTTGCAGCTGAATTTACTTACTCTCTAATAAAATTAATTAGTCCCTCAAAAAAAAAAAAAAAAGCTGAATTTGGTCTACTTTTATAGATACAGGTAAATATCAGAAGTCTAAAGTGTCTACACATCCCTTTCTGCTACAGTTTGTTTGCTAATGTTGACCTTTATCTTGGTTATTGACATCTGTGTTTCTCAGGTTGATTCTTGGCCTGCTTAATTTAAAATGAAACCCATTTCCAGGGCTATGTCTCCTCGTTTATGGCACAACATCACCGCTACACCATTCTGTGTCAAAGAGCAGGTTTGTATTGGAAGTTTCCCTAGAATATTGTGCTCACTGTAAAACTGAGCCTAAGGCGCAGAAAATTTTCACAAGCACTACTTGAGAAACTCGAGTGATCTATGCTGAAAAATTGTAGTAAGTATAAAAACTTTTATTGGTCTGTTGGAAAAAGGAGAAACAACCAATATAATGTAAGAAAGAAAGGAGTCAATATCACAGCAGTGTCACTGCTTTCTGTATTTTTAACATTTGGACAGTTGTTTATGAAAAGTCTTGGCTAGCTTAGTGCCACAACAACATTAAGCTCTAATTTATCACTGTGCTATAACTCAGAAAATTGAATAATATACCTTCAGGGGAGAGGAAGTGAAAGTTTTCTAATTGTATAGATTACAATGGAATATTTATGGCACTAGTTAAGAGTCTGTGACAACTTTTGTGGTAACCTCCCATTTTGAGAAGCATAAATTCGATGTGGTTATTATATGGCCACAACACAAGTAATTAGTAAAATACTGCAATATTTATAAGCCTCAGAATTGAACTTTACACATAAAGAATTTATTTATGCTTTTTATAATATCAACACACATACTGCATTACATTTAGAACCTGGATATGAACATGCCATAGACATTTCTATTCAGATGTCTAAATAAAACGGTACATTTATACAAGAGACACCACGTGTGACATCTATGTGCTTGTTACGTGGTTCAATGCAGTGGTAACACTTGTTCTCATCACTTCCTACAGACAAGTGCATCTCATGTAATTATTCATTCTATTCAACTCATTCCATCATTTGGAAGGACCTGGCTTCACAGAGGTGACACCCTCACAGAAAAAAGACATTTTTGTAGCAGACAAGCAGTGAAAGTGATGAGAATTTACAGTCAAGGGTCTAAACACTGCTCTGAGACAAACGTAACACAAAGTAAATACTGTCACTGGAAGCACAAGACCTATGGCAGCAAGAGTGGTGATTTCCCTGTCCAGTTTGGCATTTCCATACTTAGGATATCCTCACTAAACTAGCTCCAGATTTCCTGTTTAGTGGAAGAGAGAAAGAAAAAATTTTGACAAGAAAAGGTACTTCAGAACCGCAGACTAATTTAATGTTTCCCTGGTTTGCTCCTGTAGTAATAGCTGATTTTTTTCCGTTCTGATTTTTTTCCAATTCCACATACTATGCCTAAGAGCAACAATACCTGCCTTTATTTTAGTATATTCCCCCTCAGCTCTTCCCTCTTTGCCAAGTGCATGCTCTTGCAAAGCCCAAGGCTCTTTCATCTCTGCAAGCAGGCACAAGTGGACATGAACAAAAGCACAAAGCTGGCTAGTGGGCTCATGAAAAAGTGCATAAAAGCAACGAGTCAAAAACGCACCAAGCAAATAGGCACATGCAAAAGAAATGCTTTACACTCTGTCAGTTTGGGTGCTCAAATTAAATCTACAATCCACCACCTACCATGTTGCTGTTCCTTAGCTTGCAGGGAGAAAGACAACAGGAAACCTCTGGAGAGGAGTCAATTGTTCCGACTGGTCCTCCACAAGGAAAGGACACTGAATATTTCAGAGTAGACCAAGGATATTTGCTCAACCGGATAAAAGTTCCCATCAGATAAAAGGTACTTTCTCCAGGCATTGCCTCAGAAAGGTGACATCAGTCTCACCCTCATAAACACAAACTAGATAAGTAGTGGAAAAGATTGAAAAAACCCCTTTGAAATTCACTTGATCATAAACTTTTTTCTCATGTATAATAATGTAACTCAATGTAAAAAGTAAGTACAGTAGAAGCTTAGAAAATTAGGCCACTCAAGGAAATTAAAAGGCCAAATCTGCTTTGCTTGTGTGGAACAACTGGTAAAAACAAAAGCAAGAATTATTCAAAATGGTATTTTCTTAGGCTTCTTCATTATCGTTTCCAGGCAGTGCTTTTTCACAAGATTAAAACAAAAATAAGTAACAGTATTTATAGAAAATGTTTAAATATTCATGGTCATGAAGCATGGCACAACTTCATTTTATGTTATTCAGACTCATGAAATGTGAAATAAAATTATATTTTCGCCCAATTCAACCTTTTTTAAAAGGAAATGCTGACTAAAACAAAAGAATCATGCAAAACAGATGATCAGTATAAAAGGATGATCTGAAGTATGGATGTTAACTGAAAAGCTTTCATTTTTACTCAAAAGCTATTATGCATTTTCATGTAGAGTTTTTGGGTTTCTGATAGTTTTATGCATAAATAAATTTAAACAATGGGTAATACAGATTTATCTATGAAATTGTTAGTCTGGAATTTTAAGTAGTCTCAAGAATTCAAACCGGTCAAAAATGATGTAATAAAATCTACGCCACCTGCTTCAATTAACACACTCAGTTTCTTCTCTGCTTTATGTAACTATTTGTTCCATGAGTACATCCCACATACAAAATTTGAGACACCAGTCTACTTGCTTGGGTTTATGTTTTCAATGTTATTTTCATTTAACCCTCATTCAAGTAAATTTATTTTTTAACATAGAAAGATAATTAAGATTTACTCCTTAGTAATGTTGGGGTTGGGGTTTTTTGTGCTTTTTATTTAGTTGTTTTGTTTTTTTTTTAAGCTGATGCACACCCCTGGTATATGTGCAATTTTTGCTTTAAAGCATTGAGTTAAGAGTTCCCTGAAATTTTTGAGCACTTGTCTTTGAAGTATCATGTGTGGCATTGCTTCTCTTGGAAACATTCAAACCTGTTTCTGCCAGTCTGGGCTCTGCAGCCACTTCATCACAGAAGCTGTGCCTGCTAGTCATTGCTACCCTTTCAAGCTTATTTCCTTCTGCAACTTTAGTTTGGGATTATTTTATTGTGTCAGTGACTAACAGGCCCCCTTGGGTTGTCATCCTTTATTGCCTATTCCTGACAGCTGCAAACATACTGGCTTCCTTTTTTAATCATGAAATGAATTGTTGCAGGAATGGGGAAGGCTACAGTTTCCTCCACATAACGTTCTTCAATCAGAAAATTGTAATTTCTCAGATGCATTAGCACAATTTACTAGGAAACAGCTGCATAATTTAACTTAATTGTTAAGCAATACCTCATTATAGCTAGACAGTAAATTCAGCAGTTCACTTTTTTTGTATGCCTCTCATCTTTCCAGTGCTCACATCATGTTCTCTTTTTCATCTGCCTTTCTTCTCCCAAAGGTGCTGGAAAAGAGCCATATTTGCAATAAAAATGAATTTAATCTTCTTTAAGAACCAGTTTAAATTCATGGTAGATGCTTAAGATTCAAATTGATAGGAAAGTAAGCCTTTCTTGATAACCCTGGGAAGTCTGATTGAAGATATTCATCTATTTTTTTTTAAACAAATAAAAACCTCCATCTAAAATCTAAGAGCAAGTAATAATTTTATTTTGAAATACATCTTAACTTCTAAAGGCCTATGATAGCAATAAATATTGTTCAGCACAGTAAAGGTGGAGAGCTTCAAAAAGAATGCAATTCAATGCCAGTGCTGAGTACCTAATATACAACTTGTTCTAAGACGCTACAAGACGTGAAGCCATTTGCAATCCCCACTAGTTCCTCTAAGAAAATGTAATTTATGGTATGAAATTGATAGGGCAATGTTGGCAGGCTGACACTATCTCTTCTCTTGACATTCAGTAAATCTAGTTTTCCTT
>WAAE01037313.1:0-16662 GCA_013400495.1 Nicator chloris | reverse complement strand
TGTCTCAAATTCAGCCAGTTTACGACTTTCTGCCTTTTCCCACTAGCTTCCAACCCTTCTTCTCTCTCCCCAAGCCACATTTGAGTGTGTAACCTTTTAAGTGCTCCAAGTACAAGATTTTAGTATAGCCATTAATATTTGTTGCACACCAGGTGTGGAACATTAGGAAATGTTGCACCATCAAAGATTTTCTATAAAGTGTATAAATCAAAAGCAAAAAATGGCTTAGAAATATTTAAACCCTTGTAACTGACCTAAACTGTTTTCTGAGAACTGAAAGACTGTTAAGGATATTTTCTATTAAGTAACTGAAAATTGTATTTTATAAAATCCCTAATGTATTTGTACTCTAGCTACAGATTTGTCCTCTGGCCTGTGGTGAATCCTGAACCCTGTTCACATAATTGGCTGTGACAGTAAGGTCGTTTTGTGGTGTTTGTTTAAAGCATAAGATAAAAGGTAGTGTAGAAATCACATCCCAGCAAGAAATGTTCTATCACTTTGTCTTGTAAAACATTCATCAATATTTGCAGGGGCTCCATTTGCAAGGGTGTCTTCTGAAGTGTTACACAAGACTTATCCAGCAAGTTAAAAAGAGTAGAACCACTTCTTGTGCTTTGCACTTCCCATCCACTTGGTCCTTCCAGGAAGCAAGGAAAAGCTAGGAAAAGCAGCACCAGTGGTTCCCTGCAAACCAGTGGTCCTTTCAAACTGAAAGCAGACAAATGTGGGGGTAACTGCCACATCTGTCTGCACAAGAAGTGATAAAGAACATAATAAGCATGTCTAGGTCATGCCAAACAATAGAGAGAACAAAATAAAAGAGTTTTCTTTTTCCACAAGATATCCATTCGGTTTTACACTATTGCATTAAGCTGTGACATTAATTAAAACCAATGCTCTTTTGAATCATTATAAGTTGTGGGTTTTGTTTTTTTTTCCTCTAAGTGCTCTCCATCTCAAGCCCTCTGGGCACACAATGACTTATATATTGTTTGTCTATTGAGCTTAACCAAATATATCTTCAGTTATCTTTCCTCATCTTCCTTACTGCATATTGCAGTGAGAGCTTATCATCTGATGAATATTTTCCATAAATATTTCTTAGCTAAGAAGAGAGTTTCCTGTCAGAACATTTATAAGTTCCTTGCAAATTCCATTTCTAAACGAAAGAAGAAACAAAAGAGCTTGTTTTTCTTTGCTATGAGTTTCTCTAAATCCATTGACTCTTCAAGAACTGTACCTGATAAGGACCACCCTACTTCAGGAGGCAAAAGATGAAAATCAATCTACTTATGAAATCATTAGAAACTCAGCCAGAAAGTAGTGAAGGAATATTGTGAGTGAAAAAAGTCCATCTGAGTGAATTTTGTCAAATATACTTCGCCACTTCTTCTATGTTTAAACTTGTCACCAATTTATCCAATACTGCACACTATCATTAAATGTTATTTGTGTTTCCGTTCCTGAGTAAAGAGTTTTAGCATTGTCCTGTAACACAGTGCATGGATCGCTACATCTGGTGGGAATAGAGAGCAGAATTTTTTCAGAAGAACTAAGGGATTTACATATTTACTTATATTTTTCCACACTATGAAAGCAATCCGAGTAGATGCCCAGGCATTAAAAATGTCCGTGCATTTGTAGACACTCTGTTTTGAAAAAGAATTATACAATATGATCTTGAGAATGGTTGCAATGAGTTTTTTAGGGGAATGCTTTTGTTATTAGTATAATGCATCTTTGAATACAAACCACAGGGATACACCAAAAAAACCCCACATCTCTTCCTTTCACCTAAGAATTTACTAATTCCCTATGAAAAAGATTAAAACATATTTGTATTTTTCTCTTCTGTTTATTTCTCACTTTTATACTGATAGTTGAGAAGTCTAGTTTCTGCCTCTCCCATTGTGTCAGGATTTGAACCTCTGATTTAAATAGTCATCCTTATCTTAACCCTTCAAAACATGATGTGTGTTAAATGCACGGCTACTGAGGATCTTAGAACATACTTTAATATTGACCTCAGAATCTGAACAAATTCTCTGCTCAGAATCATTGTTTCTTTCTTCAGGGGGTCAAAACCCCCTCCTTTAGGCTAAATGTTGCTTATCCACAAAGCTGGTCTGAAAAAGCCAGCCTTAGTTTCAATAAATGACACCATTGCACAAATACTCTTTTCTCAGTTTGCCCAGTAATTCCAAAATTTTGTACCAGCAGGATACTGGGCCCAGGCTCTTCCTCTTTTCTGTGAATTGACTAATGATTCTGGCGAGGCACTAAACAAATCCCTACAGTGTAGTAGATGCTTGCAGCCATAAAGCCTTTTCTGCTCCATAAAGGATGATGTGGTTCCACACGGCCCACAGTCTACGCTGTCCTGAAGTGACACTGCCGAGCCATTTGTACGCAGCACGAAGTGTGCATCTGTCTAAATGACTGTTATTAAAAGTACAATGTCGTTTCATGAAAACAGTAGTTTCACTCCACATGAAAACGGCTCTTAACAACAGAAAGAAAAATAAAAGTAATGGGGACTATTAATGGGGTGAAAAATACTCAGATCCTTTCTCTCTTAACTATGTAAAGCCAAATTATCCTATCATAATAAAAACATGATGCTATTTGCAATAAGTATGCAACTTCAAAATTACCTTACACCTGTAGTCTAGTTTAACATCGTAATTAAGACTACACAATTCTTCCTTCTTTTCTCATGTAATGTCAGTTTGTATAGAAGAAGAAACAAAACAAAAACCCCTTGAGTATTTAAAATCACAACGAGCCTTTAACTTTGTTTTCTCATACAAAATGAAAGTTTTGATCATATCCCACATACTAAATGCTCTAGTTTAGTTCTGCCAATGGTACAATTTTGCCTGGAACAATACAGAGTTTCTTAGGCAGGAATTCACTTCACACATCCTCCTCACTCTAATAATTAAAAAAAAAAGTTCTATTAAATGTTTGCAACCTGCATTTTCTTCCTGCCAGAAATTAATTTTCGATCTTTCTCTTGCCAGTCATCACATAAACATAAACCGGTCATCCACCAGGCATCAGAAATTTGTTATTCTCAAATGAATTTTCCCCAAATTAACTTTATAGAACTGCACCTGGAATTCACTTTTTGCCAAAAATGCACTGTTTGTATTTTCTCAGAAGCAAATGCAAACTGCATAGAGGACGTTTCTCTTAGGAGTATTCAGTTCGTGCAAGTAGAGACCAGCTGTGTGAGATTTATCTTAATAAAAATGTATTTATAATATAAATAAACCCTTACCGTATTCAAAGTACAGTACAACACCCCGAAAGTTTAGTCTCATTCTGCAGCTCACACCGTATTTGTGATTCATCTTGTTTTCTGTGGTAGACGACTCAGAATGCAGTGAACAATGTAAATAAATTAATATCTTCCAGTGACTATTTCCCTTTATTTGTCCTAGTAGGAACATCTGTATGGGGAAAAGAAAAAAAAAAAAAAAAAAGAAAAAGTGTGCCTTTCCAAAGGCAGAGTATGCAAGTGTCAAGAGAAAAAAGGTCAATAAGACTCTGCAGAAAAAATATGTAATCAGAAGGGATAATTGGAAACATCAGTCTGATCAATCATGAGTAACTGTGGACACAGATTATTTGATAACACCATGGAAATGTTTTGTTCCACAGAACAGACTGAAGTAGACTAAGGAAATTATAATGAAAGACTACAACTGTTGTAATGAAACAAAACAAATGGTTACAAATTCCTAATAACAAAAATCTAGTGGCACACTATTAGAAAGGGAAAAATGTTTTTAGAATAGTTGTGTTATAACAAATTTATAAAAATAATTAATATATGTTGATATTTATTTACACAAAATGACAGAACCATTTAGGGTGAAAGGGACTTCTTGAGATAACCTAATCAAATCCTGCTGCTCAAGCAGGGTCAGCTGCAGTGGGTTTTCTAGGTTTTTATCCAAGCAGGTTTTCGATATTTCTGCAGACAGAAATGCCATAAAAATTCTGGAAGTGTGATCTAGTGTTACCTGAGACTTTGATCTCTTTCTGATTCCCAGCTATCACAAAAAGAGAATCACAGAATGGGCCAGTTTCAAAGGGACCCGAGCAGGTCATCTGGTCCAATCTCCCTGCTCCACCGGGGTCATCCAAGAGCACGTGGCACAGGATTACATCCAGATGGTTCTTAAATATATCCAGTGAGGGAGACTCCACAACCTCTCTGGGCAACCTGTTCCAGTGCTTGTTCACACACACAGGGAAGAAGTTCTTCCTCATAGCCAGGTAAAAATTCCTGTGGATCAGTTTCTGCCCACTGCCTCGTGTCCTATTACTTGGCACCACCAAGAAGAGCCTGACTCCATCCTCTTGACAGCTTGACAGCTTTGTACATCTTGTTTTCTTGCTGCCTTCCCAGATTCAATACAACTAACAAACTTCAGATAACTTTATTCCACTCTCAATATAGTGCTTATATTATCAATGAGTGTCACTAACAGGGTTGTAGTCTGCATTTTTTTTTTATCTATGCTGCAAAAAAATTCTCAGTTTGAAAGAATCTAGCTTCACTATGAGCAAATCATGACTGACCTGTATAAAGATATTTTGCAGTATTTCCTTGCATTGTATGTAAAAATGCACAGAAAATTGGGAGAGACAGGGTGGGAAACCTTGCAACTCTAATTTCATTCATAAAATGTTGTATTTTCCTGTATGTCAGAACAAGATCTATGCATCACTGAAATTCTTTACATACAAATCCACCTTGGAAACCTAAAAGTAAATTTTTCTTCTCCTTTATCTAAGGCTCTACATTTTTTTTCCTCTTCCAACCAACCCTTTGTTTCTTCCATCATACAGACCTCTATTTTATTGTACTATAATTTATCATTGGTGGAGATTCTATGGAAGTGTGACAGTTTTAAGTGTCTGAGCTAGTCTTTCTGAACACTACAGCTGATCTCTCAGGTAATTGTTATGGCATGGTATAAAGGCACTTGGTGTTTTCTCATCTGGGTGTTATATGTGATTTTCCACTTACTTTGTGCTTTCTTTTGTTTAAATTTGAATTCTTGCCTGTTGAAAACACAAGAATAAGTGGAAACAATACTGCACATCTTTGGCAACGTTCTATTAGTAAGAAATAAAAAAGAAAAGAGGCAGAAAGAGGATAATATGCTGACATTCAACCTAAGAATCATGAATCTTCTGCTCTCTGATGAAAACAAAAACAAGATCAAGAGGTAACCTTTCTGGCATTAAGAAAAGCCATTACAAACTCAGCCATGTTTTATAAGGCACAGAAGGAAATGATGCAAGCAAATTTTTCAGTAATTTATTATAAAAGGTAAGTACTTCAATGCAATTTCATAGTTTTTTCAAAGCAAGAGAATGGATTTATCTTGTGCAGTGAAAGGGTACTAAATTTTAACTTCATGTGAAGGCTACAGGTTTTGATATTTTGAAAGAAAGCGCTAACGTTGCATACCCTTACATTAACAACTGAGATCTCCAGGTTTTCCACCAAATTCCACCTCTCCTCAGGTGTTCCACTTTTCACAATGTTTTCTCATGGCTAATACAGCAAGAATCTTTGAATGCTTTTAATTACAGCACTAAACTTATGCTTCTCCTCTCATCTATATACCTTAATTTGTTTCAGGGCTTATGATCTCTCTCACCCCTCCTTTGGTCTACATAGACGACTGGTAAGGAGTGTATCTGAATGCTTTCTGGTTATTCTCTTCTGAGACCTCTGATTCTAGCTGGAATGTTTGTACAAAAATGGTTCTGTAGATTAAAGTGTGAAAGGAAGACAAGTTTTATAAATTTTACAGTTTTAACAGTGATAATTGAACGAAATACATATTTTAACAAAGAGCAGTATTTTTGAAATTATGATGCATAAACTGTGGAACACAAGCAAGACTTGTGACTCTCCAACGGTATTCTAGGACATGTCAGGAGACATGAGTGGAAAAGATTTGGAGTAGTTAATGTTCATTCCACTATTTAAGCACAAGGATTAAAAATGTTTACGATTTAAAAAAAAATCTATATTTATGAATATTATGAATGTTATTTCAGTACAGAATCCAGCTCTTTTCAGTTATACCTCAACTGCGATTTCTTATTTTTCATTTTTGCCAAAAAACTACCAAGTGAAATTCACCAAATATACAAATACCATAGAACTTAAAAGTGAAGATGCTGGGTTTTGCAAGGTAACTATAGGCTCCTCAAGCATGCAAGATACATGTTGAGCCAAAAATCCCTTATCAGAGTACTTTAGAAGGTCTTGTTTCCAAGGACACATATTAATGAAGGAAGCCAGAGTCACATCCAGCTGATGGTACTGCCAGTAAATCTGGAATTTATCTGTTTAAATAGCTGGAATACCTCTGCAGTTATACCTTCTCATTTCACAGCAGCATCTGGCACTGTAATATACCATAAGCCTGGGTTCTGTTTGTTTTAAACTTCATGGTACTTTTCCACCTATAAAGAACTACTTCATATTATTCATCCTGCATTTAAACTAGAACCACCCTTGAATTATCAAACCTAAATAGAATATTTCTCTGCCTTTAAAGAAGCCACCATTCTCTCACTGTGAAATTACTGAGTAAAAATTGGTTTTTGTTTTGATTTCCTAGGCAAGATAATGAATCAGAATGGAAAATACGTTTTAGAAAAATCTTTAAAGGAATTAATCTTTCATGCTGAATAACATGAAATAAAGTGCAAATACCTGCAACAGAGAAGAAACAGATAATACAGATACATTTTAGTGCATGAGGAGGCCCTAGTTTTTCTCAGTCATTGCACATTGGAGCATGCTGTGCACTGCTAATTAGGAACCTGAGACTTCAAAGGCAAGTGAGAATAAGCTGGTTATCAAACCAAATTTGTTTCCACCCTTTAACTGAGGATTCTCTTGATGAAAGAGGTCCAATGTTGTTGATAGAGCAGGAGGGTTTTGTTTATATTATTGAGAGGTTTATTTCCATATTTACAAATTCAAAGTTTAATTGATACTCTTTTGGGAATCAAAGCAGTAGCGCCATACAATTTTCAGTTTTGTGAAGGTTGCTGATCCTGGCTGGACATCAGATGTCCACCAAAAGTGTTTTATTGCTCTTCTTGTCAGCTGGAGAGAGGAGAAAACAAAAGACCTATGGGTCAAGATAAGGACAGGGAAAGATCACTCACCAATTACTGCCATAGGTAAAACAGCCTTGATTTGGGGAAATTAATGAATTTTATTACCAGTCAAATCAGTGTAGGATAATGCAAAATAAAATCTTAAAACACTTTCTCCCCATACTTCCTTTCTTCCCAGAGTTAACAATATTCCCAGATTCTCTGCCTTCTCTCCCACAGAAGCACAGCAGCTTGTGGGATTGAGGTTTTGGTCAGGTCATCACACATTGTCTCAGGCACTCTTTACAGCTCAGAGGGAGAGAGGACTTCTCACTCTTCCCTGTATCAGCTTGGGGCACCTCCCATGGGAGAGAGTGTTCCATTAACTTCTCCCATGAGAGTCCTTCCCGTGGGCTACAGTTCTCCACACACTACAGCAGTGCTGGTCCCTTCCAAAGATGTAGTCCTTCAGGCACACCCTGGTCTTGCATGACCCTTCCAGGGGTCAGAAGTCCTGCTAGAAAACCTGCTTCAGCATGGGCTCCTCTCCCCATGAGTCCATAGATCCTGCCACTAGCCTGCTCTATCGCAACTTCATACATGATCACAGTTTTCTTTGAGTATCCACCTGTTCTGGCTTGGGGTCTTCTGCAGGCTGCAGGTGGATCTCTGCTCCGCCATGGGCCTCCACGGGCTGCAGGGGAATCTCAGCTCTGGTGCCTGGAGCACCTCTTACCCATCCTCCTCCACTGCCCTTGATGTCTGCAGAGCTGTTTCTCCCACATATTTTTACTCCTCTGCCTTCAGTTGCACAGTTTTTGCCCTATTCTAAAATATCCTATCCCAGTGTCACCACCATTATTGTTAAGGGGCTTGTCCTTGGCCAGTGGTGGGTCCATCCTGGAGCAGGCTGGGATTTGCCCTGTCAGACAAGGGGAAGCTTCCAGCACCTTCTCATAGAGGGTGAGAGAGAGAGGCCACCCTTGTAGCCCCTCTGCTACTCAAACCTGACCACAGAAACCCAGTACCTCGGTCCATTGAAATAAGGGAGCAACTCCAGGCCGTGCCTCTGGATCCCAAAGTAGTAGATCTGTGCAGAACTGCAATGCTCTGTTTTGTACACATGTAACAGCTTGTCTGAAGTTTAGCATCAGTGTACCAGGCAAGTATGTCCTAAGACTCTGTTTTTCAGTTTATCAGTTCTGCAACATATATTTACCAAAATATTAAAAGTATATTCTGCCACTTGTGGAAAACTTAGTAGTTTCTCCACAACAATATACATTTCAGCAGCATTTAGTTAATATTTATTTTTTAATCTTCATAACTTGTACAAATAATGTAAAAAGCAATGGAAAACAACGGAATAAATTTAGACACACGTATTTGGTGAGCATTTCTGGCTTTGCAATAAAGTTATTAATTTGGTAGTCTGCTAATTTTATCTGGGAATGTATCAGTTTCCAAATGATAATAAATTCAAGGCTGTAATTGACTTTTCTCTGCCACACAAATCTGTAAAACTACTTCAAAGTGCTTCAGCTAGATGATAAAGCTCAAAAATGAGAAAGCTGTGCCCATCTAATAAGTTCTCAAAGGCTCATAAGGTTTATCTACAGGTTCCTAGAAAATACATGTTCAATTTCTGTGGAAATGATTTTTCACTTGCATTCCCCAAGGTCAGTAAAACTCTTAGAATGCAATTGCAGAGTATAAATGCAATACTTTGAGCAACTTTCCATTATGCTGATTCACATTTCAAAATTCACATTCCACCTTCCCAGCAAAAGAAGTGACAGGATATACCAGAGGTTAAGCACGAAGCTAACTACAAAATGACAATTATGGTTATAAAAAGGAAGGCATGCATCTGATTTGTAGAGGTCAAGTCATGATTTGTGTGGGCATCTCAAGCGGCAGCTGAGGCTCTACAGTGCTCCCATAGGAACACACTTTCCTGCCCTATTTTTAGAGCTTCTGATAAGTCTGCAACTAATATGGATATCTTTTATACATTAAAAATTTCTTCCTCCAATTTAATTTAAAAGAATATTAATATTTACAAACTGATTTAAAAAATCTTGACAGGAAATGTCAGCGTTAACGAACGTTCTCCAAATGCTGAGTGTAGCATTCCCTCAAAAATGTAAGGATCAGAAAGTTTTATGAGAAAGTTATTTCCAAGTTATTTCTTTACTAATAGAATTTATCATTATACAAATTTGACTTTCATTCTTCAATTCCTATGCATAGTAATTGAGCTGTTGCAAAGTGCAATACCAGAATGTGTTAAACCCCAAACTAACCTCATCAAGTTCCTCACACCCAGAGCAAGAAATTTCCTCAGTTTCCAAGAGAACCTGTTTGTGAATATCAACTAGTCAAACTGATTGCCGATTCCTTGATATAATGTGAATAGCTCAGTATTTTGGTAGAGGTTTGTTTCAACAACCAATGGACATTCATCAAGGATATTGGGTAGCATTTAAATCTAATTCTCCTCACTATGCTATTCTAGCAGACGCTTCTGCTCCGTTTTTTCTTGCAGAGGACTGTTACTCTGTATGCAGCAATATTGAAAAGAATGATGCAATTTATACAAAAAATCTATAAGTGATGGAAGATAACATTGTCATGCTAATCTATAACCACCAATTAAAAATATATGTCTCAAAATGCAAAACAAAACCTACTAGTTAATCAAGTCATTCAAACAATGAAGACAAAAGGAATTTTCTTTTTATATCTTTTGTATCTATCTGTTTTCGGTTATTCTCTCCACTACTCCACAAAGTTTTTCTAATAATACCAGGATGAGTTTAAGGCTTTATTTTCCCTGTAGTCTGTAGTCTTCCTGTGCCTGCATCACTGGAACATTTAGGTTTATATGCTGCAGAAATAAATGAATTTGCGCAAAATAATTTTTTACTGTGTTTGGAGATGTCTAATTGTTTTAGATGTTTTCTGTTGCTCATGAAAGACAGAATCAGTCAGATTCTACCTTTTATTGAGAATAACAGCGTTTATCGGAAGGCTGTTTTACATGAACAAAGTACTAAACTAGCATCCTACTCATCTAAGGTATAAGGTCAGATTCAATCCCCTGGTAGTGATACTACTGGATAAGAATTGGAGAAAAACCCTGGAGCATCCTTTCAGCTGACAGGGAAGAGTATAAGCTAGGAAAAAACATTGAAAATATATTAGTGAAGGACGGCATGATACAGCCATGCATGTCTACTGATGCCACCATCATATCTTGTTGGGAATCAATATTCTGCTCTAGATCAGTGTACAAAGATTCCTGCATATTGCTTACTCCACAATTCTTAAAGATATTTCTTGTATAAATAAAATAAGTTTGCACCACATGGAATAAATACTGAATATAGAACAGGATCCTCACCATACATTACTGCAGGAAAGGGTAAAACATTTTATTATAGCACTTGCCTGGGATTTTAGAGGTGATGTTCCTGACTGAGGAGTTATACAAATGAACAGCAGATTCACCACATGATTATAGAATCACGCAGGTAGAGCCTGCAGAGATGTAAGCTACGTTTCCAGCTCTGTCATGGGTTTGCTCATACTTGGTAATTTATGTGAGTTCACTGCCTCCCTGATAAGTTGCATTATGTGGGAGGTCATGTGCTGCTGTTCATGTACCTACCTCTCTTACTACTGCCTGTAAAGGACAGAGTGTTATTGGTGTTAAATAATGGATGGATTTCAAGAATTTTGAAACAGATAATAAAATTCTCATTCAAAAAATGTATCATTTAGAAAATATTTTTAATGGCAACTTTAGAAAGTTCAAAAGGAAAAGATTTTATCTTTTTTTATGATTCTACAGCGTTTTCTGTGGAAAGGAGAAATATTTCAATACGGAAGTATCTGAATTTACAGTTATTGTACTTTTTCATAAAAAAGGGTTATTAGTAAATGATAATATGGTTTGCAATATCTCACACTTGCATATTCTTGTGTGTGACTGCTACTTCCTTTCAGCTACTGAAGAATGGGCAAAAATATAACATGTAATTAATTTTTCTCTGATCAGAAATGGTGAAGCGGTTCATTGGAATTTTTCGCCCATCCTTCAGATTATGTGATGGTTCATCAATCCTTATACTACCCTTGTGCAGTGTCTGTAATTATGAATGTGAATGTGATATAAAGATTGATTGGAGGAACAGAAAGTAGAGACCTTCATTTAGGTAACACTATGAGTAAATTAAAATCATTATGACCCTGAAAAATACTAGGAATGTTTTGACTCATATATGTCATCCAAAGTCATTCATTACTCTATATATGTCATATAGAAATTATTATTTCACAGAATTCTCGTCCAGCCTATGTAATCTTTTCATAAAATAATAAGCTATAGTAAAAATTAAAATCTGAATTTTTTTCCAAACTGCAATGGCAGCAATCTGAAACAGACCTCCGAATCTCTGGGAGACTCTTTAGCATAAAGCAATAATATGGTATAACCCAGCAATTTTGTTGCACTGCAGGTGCAAATGGAATAACTTGGAGTTAACTCAAGTATGTTTATTTAAGAATTGGTATGGCTAAGAGCTAAATTTCAAAAGTACCAAAGGAGAAAATTCCCACTTGTGACTACATCTCACTTTTATTAAGCTAAGCAACACTTTATAAATTATCGTTTCAGTTAAAAAAAAAATCAAATTTATTGGCTAAAAAACCCACACAGGTATTCATGTATCAAACACATATTCATGAATAAGAACATTCACATGTATGAACAGAAAGTTATCTCTTTCCTACTTACGTGTGACTTAAGAAGTCACTTAATTTGCTCATGCTTACTCATCACTCAAAGTAGAAAGCAGTAGAATGCAGAGAAACAGATCTATCTATCTATGTATCTGTTTATCTATCTATTTCTGACAAAGCATTAACCTGAAGTCAAATCCTTTGCATGAGCAGAGGTAGTAATTTCACAGAATCACTGGATATTCTGAGCCGGAAGAAAAAATATAAATTAGCTTTTTTAAAATTAACTAATAAGCCAGACTTGAAGCAAGGGCCAAAACATCTTGTCACCAAAATATTTTGGTAGTGTATGCATTGCTTTAAATTATTACCAATCTGAAATGATACTTTTTGGATCATATGCAATGCAAAATTACTTTTTTTTCTTTGGGACCATTTCCTATGTGTTATTAAAATGGACATAAGTATAGCTTTTTCTGATCATGAAAGTTGTACTACAAAATGCCATAGTAAACTCCACCCAAACAATCAAATATCTGACATAAACCTAAGATAAGATTATTTTTCTTTGTCATTTGATCCACAATTATTTTTAAAAAACTTTGCAGAAGGAAACCTACACTGAAAATAGTACAGGTCGCTCAGACTTAGAATAGCTAAAGTATGAAATAATTACTATTTATCTTTTATAATGTTCATTGTTTAAACTCAGTGGTCTGACAATTACAGTCAGTTAATACTCTTTCAGCTGAAATCTTACTAAGATTGTATAATGATTCATAATAAACTGAATTGAATGAATAATTAAACAGCTATCATTATTTCCTTTATGCAGGGTATGAATTGTGGTCAAAGGTCACTTAGAGCACAGCTACTAGACTATGTATGTATTAAACAGAAAGAATTTAAAAATATGCTTTAATAGCCTAATAGATATGTAATACCTGGAAAGAGATAATTGTGGAAAACCTTAAATTATTCCTGTGAAAGTTTTTTGAAACAGATCATGTTATTCATGAGTCACACAGAGCCCAGATATTCAAGCAGGAATTCCATCATCCTAATATTTGCTGGAAGTACATTAGGGTTGAGCGCATATATCCAGGAGATATACAGTGTCCTGACAATATGTCCTGAACCTATGTCTTGACATATGTGACCTATAAACCAAAATCAGGAGATACTCTTCTGAACTGGATAATCACCAAGGAAAAAGAACTGGCCAAGTAGTGAAAGCAAGCAGCAAATATCAACAGCACTGATGAAGGACTTAAAGCCCTGAAAGACGGTAGCAACGCAAATAGTGGAGTAACATCCCTCAGAATGATCCAACTGCAGAACTGAAGCTTTCAACAGTGTTTTAGGTCTTTTGCTATTTCAGTGATTTACTTCCACTCCCCAGCACCTTCTTAATTATATTTTAAGGCTAGATAAGAAACAGCTTACCCCTCCTCTAACTAACTGAGATGTCACGATACATTTGGAAAAAGCTTGTCAACTTCGTGGAGAAAAAAACTCAAACCCATTTTCTTTTACTCCAAAACCCGTTAGTCCTGTAGTTAGAATGTTCTCTAAGTGATAAAAGGCTCATCACCTTACATAAATGCTCTGTCACACAGAAGGCCAGGCTTTGAAAGGCAAGTTCTCATGCTACTTCCATGACCTACTGGGATTTCTAGATTACTGCCTTTGTCTCTCTCTCATATGTTTCTACTTTGTACTAAAATTAGTCACTGAATCCAGCAGAGATGACTGGGATGGCTGAAGGGCCTGATGGTAAGGTAGTGATATGATATCAGAGCAAGGAGTTAAATACTAAGTACCTGAAGTATAGACTTCGATACTTAATTATCACTTGACTTGACAAGCCTTGTACAAAAGACTTTTTTTGTTATCTGTGATTTTGATTAAATATTCTCCACTGAATCCCAGGAATCTGTCTCAGGTTAAATTCTGTTCAAAGCAGTTTAACCCTGTGAAAAGCCTTTCAGAGCGCAAATAAATGACACTGGCAATCAGCTTTACTTGAGAATGGAGTTCACAGAACTACTGAAGAATCTAGGGCTTGAAATGTTGGGGGGGCAAGTGTGTGAGGGGGGATGTTGAGGATTTGATCTCTCTAATCTTGACCCAAAAATAACATTTAAAATACTGGCTTTGCTTCAGATCTACAGATGTCTCAGAATAGTATTTACATACTTAAAGTTAAGAAGATGTCTTTTTGGTTGATCAAACTCAAAGTAGTTAAATGTCACACTTTCAGAAGTGTGTAGAATGTCCCCTATAGGTACTAGTTGTCATGCTGGGAATGTGACATGGGATTTCTTGGCAAAATTACATTGTCTTACAGAAAAAAATAACCTAACTTGCCAAATGGCACAGGTAAGAAAAAAGATTAAGGAAAATTAGTGAAACAAAAAATACTGTTATTTTCACTGAAGTTCTAGTATATATATATATATATATAACTTATTTACATTTCCTTATAATACTTATTTACATTGCATTATAATAGGCGACAGTTTTCAGAAGTTTTTTAATATCAGAGCAATATTCAGCTCACTTCTATTTCCTACTTAGTTAAACATGTACTTAGGTTTGGAAACAGACAAGAAGAGGAACTAGATCATGAAAATAACATCTCATTCCCATGCATAAAACATCATAGTTTACATGGCAGCTTACTTAGCCATTAAAACTATTTGGTTTGGTTTACAGCACAAAAACTTTGAGGAAGTTTCACATTTAAGGCATCTTGCATTTAACATATTATTTTGCGCAGCTGAAAACTCAGTTTTAAGTTGGCCCAATAAAAAATAATGTTAAATAAAGATTTATTTCTAAAGGTATATTAGCCTGTAAGATTTCCCATGAAAGACATATGGGGTGTTAGTTTAATGAGCTATAGTAAATGTAAAAGTTTGCATATATTTAAATCCCAACAGTGTTTTGGCAAGAGTCTTCTAGTTCAGTGCTTTGAATTTCAATTTTTCCTTTTCAATAAAGAAAAAGAAAGAAAAACAATAGCAACAAAACAAACAAACAATCAGACAAACCCCCTACATCCTCTGAAGCAAGTACTCCAGTTAATTTTGCAAAACATTCTTCCCCCTTTTCAGAGGTCCCTCTCCAGAATTTTGCTGTTTAAAAGCATCTGATTTCTCAGGAAAATTAATAGGTTCCCTATTATATATGTAACAAGATAATATGCTTTAATTTCAACTATATAAAGGGAATAGTGTACATAATGAGAAATTCATATGTTGCTTCATGTTTTCATATAGAAAATAATTCAAATTATTTCCAAAATATGTCCGTGTTATAGCCCTTAATGTATAACTGTCTACATTTTCACTAACTAAATAAATGTTAATCATTTGCCTACAGCTTTCATTTTCTTTACAGTATAAATTAGTGCAGCCTTCAAGTTTTTGTTACTTATATAAAATGATTGCGGTTCAAATGATGTATAACATCTTCCTTTTCTAGAACACAAAATTATTGAGGTTAAGAGCAGTCTTTCACAGGGTCTGTTTTAGAGTATCTTTGAAAATCACACAGGGCCATAAAGATGCCTGCAGAAGAAGGCTGAGGAGAAGTACATATATCATTCTAGAAAATATTAAGAAAAAACTAGTAAGTGTTGACACAAATACTATATTAAGTAAATGCTCTTCATAACTAGAAAAATTATGAAAGAATTTTTAGTTTGTTTTTTGAGGAAAATAACCCAAAAACGGTAGACCATACTACTAGTGTAAACTGAATGTTTGTTAACTTATAATTCCTTTTAAGTTAATAGAATATGAGCAGTAATTAATAAAGGTGCTATTTTAATCATTATATACTTTTAAACTGAGATAACAATGAAACAAATATTAACCTGCAATTAAAAGATAGCCCAGACCTTATGTTAATTCATGCTTGATATATAATTTATTGTGAATTTCATTCTGCTAATAGAAAATACATAGGGTTTCTGTATTCCAAAGGAAATAAAGCTGTTCAACAATAAAGTCTAATATATAGGATAATCCAAAGAGAATGAATAAACAATAGACAATGTTTAAATATGCAAAATTACTCAGTCTGTGCATCCCAACTGTAAAGGGGTTTTTTTAATATCCTTTGGTTATGATAATAATATAAGTAAGCACATATTGTATTTGTTTTCAGAGTCCACCAACAGTTCACCAAAATGAGGATATCATTCTCTGTGTAGATTTGCCTTGATCCATTTTATGTTCTCCTTGAATCTTAACCTAAAATATTAACAAGAAGATTTTGTCTTCCACAGTGCTTTATTATGCACAATGCAGAATCAGCAAACTAATAAAAAGAGTGATGTTACAAGCTCACAATATAGCTACAAATATTCCTGCTTTTCCTTTTGCTTTCCTAAGTTCTCTATAAGACTGTATCCTAGAAGACAGAACAGGACAGTGTGATTTAGTGAAAACAAGAAAAACAGCTTTTTATTGGTCTGCAAAAACACAAATCTCTTTTGTAAATGCTAAAAGACATTTTATGTGAGCTTTAACTGGAGAGATTAACACCAAAGATGTGTTATTTCCTTTTGAATTTATGATCTGTTTGAAAAGAATTAATGGGAAGTCATTAAAATGCTAATAATTACAAAATATTTCAAATAACCTTATTGATATGCATTCACTGGAAGAAACAAAGTTATTTACCTGCATTGCATAGACTGATTTAGGTTGCATATAATTAGATTCACCAGAAGAAGGCTGCCCAGTGAAGTTGTGG
>WAAE01037311.1:0-14566 GCA_013400495.1 Nicator chloris | reverse complement strand
TCATTCCATTTTCTTCTTTCTGACAAATTGTGACAAATTCTGACTTTGTTGATATCTAAAATTTGCATTTCCTTCCTTTTATTTTTCTTTTTAATTAAAAAAATCATGGGTTTATCATTTGATTTTTCATCACTGAGGTCTGAAACTTCAACTGTCTCTTGGAAAGTCTGACTCAATTATGCCCCTAAATCAAACAGTCACATACACACTCCTCAGTGAGTGTCCAGCTGCTCATTTTTCTGATCCTCACAACTAGGTTTCTGACCACTGTCACCACCTACCACCACGAGTTTTCCATCTTTTCCTCCCTCAAGGCCCACTCATTAACTCACTTTCTGCTAATAACCAGCAGCTTTTTCCCTCTCCCAAATCTCTTCCACTGTTTATGGTTTTACCATGAGCTCTTCTGAGCCTTCTCCTGTCAGATGCTCTATCACCTCTCTTATCACACACCAACAGCAGTCAACTCCCTGTTTGCTTAAAAAAGCAGGGGAAAAAATAGAAAGCTAGTTTTGAGTCACTTCCCAGTCTTAGCAAGTCTTGAAACAGCTGTTTCCAGGGCAGCAGTGCTGGCCAGGGTGATTGTGGTTCTCTCACTGGACATGACACAGAGCTTCCCACTGAGCTGCTACAGCTGCCTGCTGGATGCTGCTCTGTTTTCCTCACATTGGATTGATCTTGGATGTTCTTTGTCTTGAGAGCTGGATAACATTGATGGAATAGCAAAAAATGACCACAGCCTCAGCAAAAGGCCCAAATGTTTGCTTCTTTAATCCACATTTAGGTAGCTTTTGGAAAATGCTTTTGTAGCTACCTGGGAACTCGTGCTCTCATCCAATTTGCAAGTCTTATCCACCTCTTCTAAAACAAACATCTCTTCTGATAAGCTAAACTTGATTATTGTTCTCCCACTGATTACTCAGTTTTCTCTCTCTCAGTCCTGATCTTTATGATGGTTTATTTTGGACACAGATGACCTCACATCTCACTTAAGAGTCCTATCAAACAAAAAATAACCCCAAAACTGCCTCTGTATTTCAATAGTCCCTTTTGGCTTTAGTCTTTCATTTGTCATTTCTAGCAAATATTTTCCCTTTCTGTTTTCTACTTTCACCAACTAAAAGCCTACCTGTTATCTCTGCTGCATGCACGTGGTTAACTCATGTGCCAAAGACTTCCCTGTAGAGGCATTTAGTGGGTCCAGCTATAGGAGTCTTCTCGGGGCTTCCCCGAAGTGTGTGTTCTGAAAATCATACCAGTACTCAAGCCCTGAACAGGACCACGGTTTTCATGATAAAATTCCACATTTTCCTCTCATTTAATGTTGTTTTTGTTACATTTTCTTTGGTTGGGCAGACACATCTATTGTTTCGCAGCATGAAATCACCCACTGTCTTTGGTTCCTTGTTTGTCACAAATGCCTCTATTTTTTTCATCATTTCGTTTTGTCAGAAAAAGAGGAGTATTGGGAAGGGGAAGAGACAGGATGATTCAGCTGCTGCAACATTTTTCAAAAAAATCTGCTGGTTTCTGTTTCTGTAAATCAGTTGAGCAGTTTGGGATTCACACAAATCTGCCTTTACCAAGAAGGCTTCCTGCTTGCTTCCTGAAAATAGCATGTGGTCTCAAAGCCCTTTAACTGTGCAGAAGTACCAGATAATGGTCAGAACTGGTTTGTCAGAAGGTAATTTTAAGGAAGCTCAGCTATTTTAATGGAACATTTAATTGCACATTTAATCTGTGCACCACACATATATAGAAAATTATTATTTTAAATTAATGTTTTTTGTTCCTCCTAAAAGCACTAGTCTAATTACTGCAGAACCCACATTTTCACTACTATCATTCTTGACATCAGTCTCACGTCCATGAATTAATTTAGGTGCCAACTTCTCATGCAAGGCAAAGATGGCCCTTTATCCTTGTTTTTAGGATAAAAGAGAGACCTCAGCCACAAGATTTGTATTTGCCTTACGATCAGCATGAAGAGGGCAAAGGTATTTTTTGTTTTGATATGTGGCTGTAGTGGCTTGTGACTATACCTGATCTATTTTCTGATAGCTCTTTGCTTGCACGTACAGAGAAGCAAACTCAAATGGTGCTTATTTCTGAACCTGCACTTATTTCTAGTGGCAAACACTGGGAGGGTAAGTTGCTGTAGCTTGAAAGCAGAGTTGTATAAGGAATCTGATAGAAGTAGAGTTGCTTATAATGAATTATGAAAACTAGATCCTGATTTGATTATTGGCAAGTTTATTCTTGGCTTAAGTTGATGAGAAGTAGGGAGAAAGCCATCTGGGGAGGAAGAATGGCTCGAAATGAACCACTTCAGTAAACATTTAAGGGTTGCTAAAAGACAACACATACTTTAATAGCTAACTTCTAAAACTCTACCTCCTGACAGCTTGTGGACTGGCTTTGACAAAATCATTTGATAAAATCATTTGGCTTTGGCCTGCCACTGAAAAAAATCAAGGCACTCTGAGTCCTCTGGAGTAGGATGTTTTTCAGAGAGAGGGACACTGAAGAAAACCAGAAAGGGACTGAGAATTTGTCCTGCACTGACTTCCACATCTGAATGGATAACATAGGCCTCTTTGCACCACTATACTAACATTGTTTCTTATATTTTCTTTCTATTATTGAGCTCAAGGAGAGGTGCTGTATTCCTTGTTAGACTCTGGAGGAAGTGGAAAGGCTAACCCAGTTGAGGGTTAATGTCAAGGCAAATAAAGTGGGTGCCCTACATGTTGGGATTAAACTCCTTCCATGTCCTTAGGAGCACGTTATTGCAATAAGATATGGGTTCAGAGGGTGCCAGATGTCCCATGTTATTTCCCAATGCACATCTCTTTAAGCTTGTACAAATAGGAGGTAGCTGAGCCATATGATGTAAGACCTCTAACCCCATCTGGAATTACCAAAGGCTGATGTGCTTCTTTTCCCTTGGGGTCACCTATTCTTCTGACTATATTCTAGAATGCAGTTCACTGAGGGACTCCTGAGAGAAGGAAAAGGTGTGAGGTGCAAAATCGAATTTGATGCCCCCTGAGGGCTGATGCATAGGAGAGAGGACAGAGATTCCACTTGGGTATCCACGGTGGGGACAACAGTGGCCTTGGGGATCAAATGAAGAGTCACAGAAGGTGGAGTCTACACAAAGGCCTGAGGCTGACAAGCTCTGTTTTAAAAATGAAACAGCAATTTTCAGTGCCTTTTCTACTGAGGTTCTTGACTTGAAATCCCATGAGCATTCAGTTTTCTGAAATGTCTGAGAAATTTTCACCCCAAAAGTCTGAAGTGTATCTGACTTACTACCTTTAAATATCTGTACTACTTGCCATTCTCAAGGATATGGTTAAAGTGGTTGATGTGCTTGGGTCAGCTTCTTCACAGAGAGTCTAAGCACTCAGTGCATCTCAGTCTCATTCTACTTGCAAAGTTGGGCATTTCATTTTCCCAGCAGAGTAAGTTCCAGTATGCTGAGAGTAATCCTGTCTTTCCTCTTGGCACTTTTGACAGACTCTGAGCAGCATGCACACTTATGGCTCTGGGATATCCCAGAGTGATCCAGCCCGGATACCTTCATTTGTGTGCAGCTAGCCAAGAGATGCTGCTCATCAGCTTAAAGGAAAAGCTGGCCTCGCTCCTTGTCACTGTTCCTTTGACTAAGGTAAGGCTAAGAGACCATTTCCCATATGCTCCTTTCCAAACCAAACTATGAATCCAAGGCACTATTTCAGCAGAATGTTACAAAATTTAATGTGCCACATTTCTCTGGCATGAAGCACTGACATTATGAACCAGAATCAAATGTAAAAGTACAATCACTCTATTAACTACCTAAATTTTCTCAAAGATAAGACATGTAAATAGACGGCCATGGTGCAGGGAAAATGTAATCAGAAGAAAAGGGAATAAGACAAGCAGGTTTCTGCCCTTTATGGCTTTGCCAGACATCCTCTTCAAAAATCCACTGCTGCTTGTAATTTTGAAACTGACATTTATGCTGACATTTGCTGGTACCACAGCACTCTGGCTGCAGAGGAGGTGATGACTGTCAGCTACTTCTTTCATTTGAGTTTATTATTTCACAACATTTGCATGGTTTTTTTTTGTTTGTTTTTTTTTTTTTTTTTTGAGAAAGCACTGGAAAATGGTATGGCTTGTTACGGCTAATGGCTTATGTTCCTCAAAAACTCTATGTGTCTGTGTGGAGGGAGCTGAACTGACCTCTTCACATGTGTTGAAAAAAAAAATTCATGTTGTTAGAGAAAGGTGAGCTGGGAAAAGTTCTCTTTGTAAGCCCCAGCACCTGCTCTAAGGCCACTGATACTCCTTTCACTGTGTGGACCATCACAGGTATTGCACCCACTGCTCATGGGAGATGCGTAGAAAGAAGTTGTGGATTCAAAGCAGGAGTAGTCAGACAGCTATGAACAGATTTACCCCTAAATGTTAAAGTTTAAATTCTTCAGGAGATAATTTATATTCCTTTCTACTTAAAATGCTGATGTACGTGAACGAATTCAACCAAGGAAAACTTTGTATCTGGGTGACTACTTTCAATGGGATCACTTTACAACTAAGAAAAAAAAAAGTTCATTCATAGGAAATCATTTGGGCCTGTCTTGTATTTTTCTCTTAGGTCAGATGCAACTTAGTTCAGAAGGCCTGTTCCAAACTTAGTCTTGACTCTAAAGGCATTGAGACCCCTATTGTTGTGAGAAGTGTGGTCATGTAAGCCCTGAAAGTTTTATCTGCCTTAGTGTAAACTTGACTGATGCATACATTTTAGAGGTTTTTTTGCACTAGGGTATATTTTACTGTCTAATTTTAATATGTAAAAAAAAGGTCAAATTAATCAGGGATATTAATCAAACAAAACCTGAGTTTATCAAAGGTACTCCAACAGCAAAAACACTGCATTTAGGCAACAAATGAAAAAAAATACCACTCTGAAATTTACCTGATCAATCACAGTGAAATAAAGGTATCATAATTCAGGCAAGCTACGAGTGGATGTACGAGATTAACACCTTTATCCTCCTAATAATAAGCAGTAAAATAACCTGTGCTCTGTCTGGTGTACTTTTTTAAAAAAAGAGGAAACATTTTCAGTTTCATATGAATTGATTGGGACTGACAAGATGCAATTCTAAGTGCTTTAGCCAATTTAGTCCAATTCAGAGAAAAAAAAAAAAATTAAGTAATTTTGATTAATGGAAGTATGAAGGAAATCATAACTGTTCACAGATCCTCTGTAGCCAGGAAATGAAGCCAAATTGGCCAGCTAATCTGTTCACTGTGAGCTTTTCACTTAGTGTTAGTGTGTTCTGAATGAAAAGAGAGGAAAGCCTTCAGCATCTGAGTCATAATCTTATACCAAACCGATGTCAAGCATTAATTTAAAGCATTTAATTTAATGAAACCTTTCAGTTCATATTTTACAAAACATGACATACTTTGTTTCATTGAAACTCATTCTCTAAAAACCTTTTCTCACAGAAACAATTCCATTTTCAAATTTAATTCACTTTCATGGTTTCATTTTTTTGTGTACTCAAAACTGATTTAATACGCATTTTCCTGCTGTAATAGGCTGCAATTAAGCAAGATTAAAAAAATGTAATTACTATATCAAGCTAGCACAGCCAATGCAAAATTTCCTTTTGATTTCAAATAAACTTTGATGCAGTTCTTTGAAATTTTTCATTAGTCTCTGCGCTTTTGTTTTTGTGGTTTGTTGTTTTTTTTTTTCCCCTAGATTGCTTTATGATAAAGGAGGTTTCAGAGCTGAGTTACTGGACAGATCATTCACCACCCAGGCATTTCTGATACTCCCACTGCAGCACAGTCGAGCATTTAAGCGCGTAAGTGCCACATTTCTTTGCTGCGTCTGAATGCTGAAGGATGGGGGCCTGCTTCGAGGAAGAGGAGAGCCCACCCCATTGCTGGGTCACCATGACAATGAGACAGCAGGAAGGAGAAATGTTTGCCATGCAGGCACATAACCCCGGCGTAACACCGCTCTAGTTAAATATGCCAGAGTGCTGAGAAGGGCTGGCTGAGTGTCACACGGCGAAGAAGAGGCACCATCTCTAGGTGGGGATGTGAAGGGAACTTTCTGTCTCCTACACACACGTCTGTGAGATCACCTGGGCTTGGCACAGACCTATTCCTGCACAGGAACTGATCCTGTTGCATTTAGTCACAGCTGGTGGCACATTATGAGCATGTAATACCACATTGCTACTAAATCCCCTGACATTCCAGCCCAGCTGACTATCCCAAAATCCTCTTCTCAGCTTCCTTCCCTTTAAGGGTGGATTGTCACAAGATGCAAATCAAATGACGAAATGCGGGTGAAATGATGCGAAACAGAAAGTCAACTGAACAAAATAATCCACATCTTGCTATTACAAAACATCTGTGGGACATTGCAAAGTTAGGTTGCACTTTATGGATGTCTGTGGAAAACTCATAGTTGAGATGTTGCTTTTGCTCAATGACCCTTAGAAATCCAGGTTCTCCTGCGTAAACATTTCGTTTGCTGTGCTGTTTGACTCTAGGAGCTCAGCAAGGGCTGCAGCCTGCACAGTTCCTCTATGTCTAGGTGCAGAGTTCTGGGAAGTTGCTTTATTCAGGCACAGGAGTGCCTGGGGGCACAGTTTCTTTGTTAAGTTCCAGGGCAGAAATGGAGCATATATATCACACACATGGTCATACATTTTACACCATGCTAGAAGCTTGTGGCCCTTCCTTTTGCTCCGATTCACTTCTTAGAGAAGCCACAAAGGAAAGTGTCTGTCTCTCTCAGACACCATCTCTTGCCATCATCCTCAGTCCTTCTACACTCTAAGTTCTGAGAGAAGAATTCTCCCTGGCTCAGCTTGTCTCACTCAGGAAAGTGAACTCTTTATTGTCTGATCCAGTTGGGCAGATGGATTTAAACAGTCTTCAGAAATCTGTGCTAAGTCTAATCTAGTCTGACTTCACTGCTCCTGCAAGTCTTTTGCAAATAAGCCTTCTGCATTATCAAGTTACCCAAGCTGTATTTAGTATAATTAAAATGCTGAACTGATGAATCTTCTCACTAAGGGCAGAGTGGAGCTGGATCCATGAAAAGGTCACTCAGCAGGAAGGAGGCACGGAAACCAACAAAAAAGAGAGCTGAGGACCACAGAACCCCTGATATGCACAACACAGAAGATATTAAAAAGTGGGTAGGAGGTAATGAGCAATAAGCATCCCAGGCCTCTATGTCTTTTAATTTTCAGTCTCCCTTTCTGTCTGAATTGGCTGAATTCTGTGGGATAACTTGGTAGGCATTCAAGGAAGTGACCAACACTGTTTCCTCATGTGTAGCAGAATAATCAACAGCATCAAAAGAATTGAGCGTCAAGCTGCCATCACCCAGTTACAAGGGCAGTAGAAATTAAATAGCATTAATTAGAGGGAGAATATGGAACTCTTTCTGCCTGGAATGTCTCTTCTCTTAGCTGTCAAAAGCCTCCATGGTTCGGCTTATTAAGAGCCAGGTTGACAGGAAAGCTGAAGGGAATAAAGGAACCTTCTCCGTTGTGTGCCAAGCCAACTGAGGGAAGGCTTGAGTTCAAGGCTGACTTTGCTGACTTAAAAGCCAGCAAAAGGTTAATGAACTTTTATCTAAGCACCACTAATACATCTGAAGATCATTCTAACTAGGCCACAGACAACACTTTTGCTCTTATTTTACTGCAAGACCAGGTAAGTAATGTATGTAATGGAGAAATCAGAGATTTTTAATCAGAGATTAACGAGGTTTTTCCAGTTTCCAGAAGGCAAGGTAATACTCCACCACAGTGGACAGTACTCTTCCTATGTGCTATGCTGATACCTGTTCATATTCCATGTTAAAACTATTTCCACAACAATTTCCCCCCAATTTTACTGACATTTGATATAAACCAGACTGTACTCTGCATTAAAGGAGGAGCTTAATTCTCATTTCTTATTATGGAAGAGCTCAACCTCTTGCAAAACCACTGAAGACAGGTTCCTTGTGTTACTTGGAAGTTGCTCTCCTACACCTTCCATTCTCTGATATACTGGGAAGGACCAGGAGAAATATCAGATTTTCAGTCAGCACTCAGCTCCGTACTCTGTGATTTAAACTTGTGCCAGCTTCTATGACAGAACTACAGAATGGGAATTGTGATATTGCAAACAAAGCATAGAACAATTAGTTACATTTAAAAGAGTTTCTTTGCCACCTTTTGGCAATCAAGTGTGTTTGCATACACTCTACTTTAAGAACTTGTCTTTCCTTTTGTATGTATACTTCCTTTTTCTATACTAAACAATTAATGTAATTCCCAACTACTAAACAAAAACCTGTAGATATTTTGGACAGTAAACTTTTTTCCCCATTACATGTCTACAAAATGCCTAACATTGACTAGAATCCTAATGGTGGAACAGAACCACCTAGAAATTTTTGTTATTTAGAAAACCAGTATTTTTATTTCATGAATTTTTTTTAAAAAATTAACTCATTCCCTTGTAAAAAAATAAGGAAGAAATGTGTCAGCAGATTTCCATAAATTACTAGTATAGCAAAAGTACACTATTGAGGAAATCACCAACAAGTGAGCTAGAATACACATTAATAAATTACCCTATGTCCACTTTGCAATACCCAAAAGTTCAGATGTTTCTTTGAGTCTTATTTAAGCCTCTTGAATCTAAGCATCTACATAATTTCATATAGTAGCTGCACTCTGTAAAATGGCTTAGAGAGGAGGATGCCAAAATGCACTCAAAGAATCACAGACTTGCCAATAAAAGCATTATTTTTGGTCAACATTATTTGCTAAATTAAACCTAAACATATTAATCATCTTGCTCAACCCACAACTGCATTTTTCAGTTAATATATTCATTCTCTTTCCAGTTCCTCTCAGCTTTTCTTACATGCCCTACATCTCTACTTTCCCTTAACAGAAAATGACATACCTTTCTTCTACATTTAGAAATACAACCTCCCTTGAAATGACGTTCTATGGGAAACCTCACTTGGACATGCTGTGACACTCAGTAGACTTGAAAACTGTGCCAAATAAAGGCAGGATGTGGCAGCTCCATGATCCCTGAAGATGCTTTAAAGGGCATCCAAGAGATAATCCCTTGCTCTTACCACACAGATGTAAAATTACAGCTGGAGGAAACAGAGAACTGGATATAGGAGAAACTGGGGGGCAGTCAAATCAAGGAGAGTAAAGAGCAAAAAAAATCCAAGGAGAAAACTTGTGCTGATCACTCCTTTTCTTTTCTAGAGAATGCAGAGGAAGGAATATGTGCACACTGACTTTCTCCTGCCTGGTCTTTTCCTGACTACCTGTCAGCAAGAGGAGCCAAGAGGACATCAATGTCACTCCACCAAAAAATTCATTTTTGCCCTCAGGAGATACAAATCCTACAGAGCATCTCCTTTGACAAAGGGCTGCCTGCAAAAGGTATGCAAGAAACTTCACTGGTCAGTTTAAGTGCAGGATCCTTTTTGCACAGGTTTAAATGGAAAATCAGCTTCAGCAGAGCATGATCTAGCCCAGAAATCTCACAGTGCAATACATAAGTTTTATTAATTAAATTAAATTCAAAATGTTATTTTACCATTTTACGATAAAGTGTATTTCCTAAAATGTCAATAAAAGTTAAAAAGAAATGGCTTGTTGCTTTATTAAACCATCTGTGTTAATTTCCAGTTGCTTATTTTAAGAAAGTAAGAAAGAAGCAGCAGCATCATAAAAATACAGATTCTGTTTCTTATATTTTCTGCTCAGAAAAAAAGGAAAAAACAAAATGTGAAAGAGCTTAGAGCTAAGGTATTTGGTCTGAGGATCAGTAGAATATTTCATTTTGTCTGTAGGAATAATTATAGCCTTGATTATTATATAAATATCGTTTCATGTTAGTTCTCTGGCCAAATGTCTAAATTTAGAATTACTCATTTTTTTCATGACACAGTTTCAATAATAAACGTTATGATCAAGCCTAGGTGTATGTTACATTATTAAAATGCCTCCTTTTTAAGCACTTGGTGGAATCACTGTTACTGTTCTGCTATGGCTTAGCTAGTCTGCTGGTAAAAATGAAGATTTATTTTTATGTGGCTTGAACTGAGATGACTGAGTTTTGATGTGTGCTCACCCTTAACTATTAACATTGTGTGCGATGGCAGCTTAAATGTTTTATTTTCAAATAAACAGGCAAATGGACTGTTATTTCTATAAATACTAACAGGATCGTGCCCAAGCACTGGGATTTTTCAGCCTGTAGCAAGAGGAAACCACACATTTTTTGTTTATTTTTGTGGGTTTTACTATTTTAAGTAACATCAAGCCCTGGACTGAAGATTTTCTGACATTTCTGGTTAATTTGAAGGAAAAAAAGTCACAAAAATTTCTTAGCAAGTTAGGTCAACAACCTAAGTCACTGAGTGATGAAAAATATTCTCTGTGACAAGAATATATGCCATGTCCTCCTGGATCTCCATCTCCAAGTCTTTTGCAAAGAAGCTCAAAAGGAATGCACAGGAAAGTGGGAAAGTGGGAAAATGGTTGGCAGATGGCCTAGTCCTACCAACATGTACCCAAATCTCCTCATGTGGCACTAAAGTGTGACTGTGTAGGGACATTTGAGAGCTGTCCCTGCCTCCTTAACTGAGAGCACATGCTGAAAGTGCTCTCAGAATCTCTTTCCTGCTCTCTTTTCCCCGACCTGAGCTTTAACACACACATGAAAGACAGAATAGCAAGGTTCTCGTGGTGCCTTTACAGCAGTAAAACCTGAGCATCAGCTGTGTGGTTTAGACTCCTGCATTTGTAGATGGTATTTCGGTTTTCCTTTGTAGCTGGCTATTTATCTTTTGAAAGTGCAGAAATGAGCAAGGGTCTGGGTTTTTTCTGAGCAATACCTGGCTTCACTTAGTAATAAGCAGTTGATTATCTGCAAGTAACAAAGCATTGCTGGAGAATCATAACTCGCTTTCTGAACAGACAAATGCAGACACCATTAGACGACTGAGGTTTTACAAAGGTATCAGAATGTCCTTTGAAACTAAAGGCTTTTTGCAGCCCTGTGTTGTTCCTCTAAATCTCTCCTCAGCTTGAAACAGTTTGACCTCTGCATCTCATTTCTTTGCAGTAATAAAACCCTCTAATAAATAAAAAGGAAAACAACTGAACCAGGTAAACAGGTAAAATTTAGGGAAGGAGAAAGCTAATGAACTTAATTGCAATCACGATACCAGTATTGCCTCGATTTAAAAAGTATTGATTAAATAACTGAATATTTACATCTCGTACTGGACCCGCTGAAGGCAAATGATGCATTGCAAAGCAAACAGAGGCTGACCTTTGCACGTTTTCCCATCAGGCTGCAGGGTAAATCCAACTGGGCAACTGCACCGTACCCCTGTCGCGGTATCCTTGCAAGTCCGATCACAGCCTCCGTTATTGACAGCACATGTTTCTGCAGAATGAAAGAGAGAGAGAGAGGGAGAGAGAGGGAGAAAGGGAGTGTAATGAAATGCTCTGGGGGAGGGGAAGGGCACTGCCTCTTTGGGGCAATATTACGACATATTAAAAGCAATATAAGTTTTAAGCAAGCCAACTGCAGCAAGCTCAAGGTCATCAGGGTCCATGTACTGGTTTTGACTGATAAATCATTTCCACAAGTCATGATGTCTTTTTCCTCCCAAACTTGAGATTTTACTCAGTGTATTTAGTTAGTGTTTTTCAACTCTCTTAGACAATAGGATGGGTTATTACATATGAAACAAGTTTAAAAAGAAAAAAACTGTGATTGCCTTTAAAAGCAGAACCAAACATTCCGTTTTGTATCAGTCAATGTCTAGTTGAGGTATTTTAAGGTTCACTTTTAAATGATCTCATAGGCATAATGAACTTTAAAAACAGTAGAAAGCAAAGCAGAGTGCTAGACTTGGAACTGAGAATTTAAAACCCTTAGTTAAGAAAGAGTTAATGGAAAATGAACTACATATATCACTTTGACAAGAATCTACATGCCCAATCTGTTCTTACTGAACTACAAGCAAAAGGCATCTGGGTTTTGTCCACTTAAAGCTTTTTGCAAATTGAAAGGAGTTTGGAGTGGGTGGGAGGGCATAATTGAGGTCACTGAACCCATTCCAAGCTGTGTCATTGAAATTTCCCAGTGCTTGTAGTATGTAGAAGGGTGGCTGGGCAAACACAGGCAAGAGAAAGTTGCAATACTTCTGAGCTTTTACTACAGTGGGCAGTGACTATTAGGTACCAGTAGATTAAAAAAAATAAAATGTCCAACCTCATTACAGAAAAAGCAAGAACCCCTCCCTCGCTGCCATTGTTTTGTGTTACTCATGTATGCACATGCACACACCGTACACATGCATATGCACACACTCTCACAAACACATCCATAAAAGAGATAAAAGGCAAGGGAAATGATTAACTTTGCTTTGATCCACAGAATGGAGCGGATGTAAGGATGCCAATTTAGCACGTCAGTTTGAACTGTACATTTTTCTGAAAAGTATCTACTTCAGAGAATAAGTCCTTTTAATAGTATCTTTTCCAGTTGCTCTGGATTTGATTAAATTAAAATACCCCACTGCCCCCCAAGATTGCCATTATTCTACTCAGCTCACCTCTTTCCCTAAAGAGGCTTTGTCATTACTTACTCAGATTTACAGACTCCTATTGCTGAATATTCACAGCCTGTGTCGCAATTGTACCCTGTAGACAGGGTCTGACAATCAGCTATAGGATATGCTAATTGGGAGTTGCCTTAGAACAGTACATTGATCAAAAATTATTTACACAGAACAGAACAGGCTTTATTTTTCTATTGACTAGTACTAAAAGATTTTTATTTTAAAGTAGCTTGTGCTTTGCCCTCAAGGTGAACTTAGACTGGTCATTTGGAGGGACTTCACTGCTTTAAAAAAAAAAAAAAAAAGTGTAACTGATTTTTTTCTTTTTCTTTTGCACTGGCACAGGCCTCTCCACCAGTTGTGAAATAAGCTCCTGGCACTTAGGAACAAACACAGATTTGGGGCACACATGCGTTAACAGCATAGGACAGATCTCTGAGCCCATACACATTCACACATGGTCCTCCAGATAGACTGTAAATTTTTATGTCTGTTTGCTATGTAGTAACATCGTGTAGAAAGAGCTACCAGTATAGAAATGGATTTGTATGTAACTGCCAGGAAGCACAGCTAACAAACTGATCAACATGTTTTCTGAAATGGCTTTCTGAAAGTGGAGCTGAGTCTGCAGCTCCTGCTTTTCAGGCAGTTCTCGTTCACCTGGCAGGACCTGAACCTAACTGTTTAAGCAACATAGTTCTCATTTTCATCTGCTTCTCTGGGAAGCACTATTTTATAGACTTAGAGGCTGAAACTTCTGCTTGAAGAATTCTTCTGCAAATGACAATGCTGCCATTTCCACTTGTACGTGAACGTGTGTGTCCTCGTGGACCATCATACCAAATAATAATTTTACCTTTCAAGGAAGGAAAACTGTTTCAGGTCATTTAAAATTTTTAACCTGGGCACAGTTTAAGGGCAGGAGGATTTGCCAGGAGTAGAAAGTTAAGGTTAAAACTCAGGAAAAAGCGCTGAAGGTTACGTTTGGTATGGCACTGCAAAGAGCAGTAAATCTTCTGTTAGCAGATTAACTCTGGCATATGAAGACTCCTTTATTGCAGTGCGTCAACACAAGATGAACATAAGCAGTAATATTTCTGCTTTCTGGATGACATCCAGTGAAAATGAATAGACACAACAATTTTTTTTTCCCATGGCATGGATGACTGGATCTATAGGGTAAGGGTCATTCAATGAACAAGAGTTATTTCTATGTCTAAATAGAAGGAATCAAGCCAGCTTTTCTTATTTTCACACAGATTTAGTAAAACAAACCAAAAAGGGTAAATACCCTGCAACCTTCCTAGCAACTCTGACTTTCATACATGACAAACTCTTAACAGAATGAAAATCCAAGTGAGCAAGAGGACATGTGACAGTACCTCTCACACTTTGGATAATTGGAGAGATGTACTGATGAAATTCCTTAAACTCAAGGTCGTGAGAAAACATCAGTAAAAGAAAGCAAACATGAATAGCAGAATGTGGGAAAGAGGCTACATCAAAGAGAGGAGCTGAGGCCTACACACAGCACAAACCGAATGCATGACCACCTGTGTTTCTGAGGGGTGACGCCAACCCTCCCCTCACGTCACCACTACCAAACCTCAGTATATATTTGAAACACAAATACAACTTTTAGGCCTCAAGCCAAGAGCTGAAGCATATTACTTATTTGCATACTATCACACTGGAGAAGCTATGGAAGGGAAAGAACACGTTAAAAATTGGATCAGGTCTTCAAGGTGATACTGATCCTACAGACCATTTTTGCTGGGTTTTTTTCTCTGTGAAAGACAATCGCAACATTTTAACCTTTTTCTTGTTTGTTTTGTTAATTTCCAACTTTTTTTGCACATTTTGTGGTTT
>WAAE01037275.1:0-18117 GCA_013400495.1 Nicator chloris | reverse complement strand
GAAATAAAAAAGCAGGGCTTGAAAAATGTAGTCATTTAACACAAATAAATCCCTCAGATACCTGATATGATTTGCATTTGATTAATGAACTTAATCCAACAAACCAATTATGACTGGTTAATAACAAAAGCAAATTGTAAGCAGGTCTGTCAGCATTACTTTGGATTAAGTGAAATATACTACTGTACATAGCAACACAAAAATAATTGCTGTGCTAACTCCACAGAAAGGGGGGATGGAGGGAAGGGATAAAAGTCACAATACTGCCTGCATGCCATATCCAGTTAGAGAAAATAACAATTATTTCCAGATTAGTATACATATTCCAAGTTACGTTGAGCTCAGTTTTACAGAGAAACAAAAAATCCATTTTTACCTGAATACTACTGTTGTCACAAGGAATTGCGCTGCTTTCTGCAAGAGGTGACATGCACATGCGAGAGCTTTCAATACTGAAAGTAATGCCTGTCATAAAGCTGGTCATTGGTGTATTGCTACTGCCAATTGTTTCTTTTATCCAAGTGTTTTCCTCTGACACTTCAGCTGCATCAGCCATGTCTACAGTATTACTTTCCTTTAAGCCTTCTATATCCCCAAATGATGACAACCTTTGATGACAATCTTCTGAGTGATCTGGTGCAATAGACACAGTTGCCACCACGAGATGTGTACCATGTGCAAAAGTATCACTGTCTTCCTGATGTAAGTTTATTCCATTATCCATTTCTGGGAACCGAGCTTCTGCTGGAGAAGTGTTTTCCTTGTCTTCCTCATCCTCTTCATGATTTTCTACTGCAATTGGTATTCTAATGACAGAAGTCTGATATTGGGCAGTTCCTCTACAGGCTCCAAGCCTCATAGGAGAGCAGTTTTTAATTGGAGAACAACCATCTATGTAAGGACTTCTTGTACTTGGGGGTGTCATTCTATTTGAGGAAGAAGGAATATCTGGAGAACGAAATGTAAATTTTCTTTGGTCTGCAAAAAAACAACCAAAGTTTAACTCCACCTGATATCTGATAGAAAAACTCATCACTCTCAAGGCCCTACAGAAGACCATTGAATAATTTATAGCCAACTACACAGTATTGCACTGACTGTTGCCTCCCAACCCAACCAAACAAGCAACCTCAAAAACCGAACGCACCACCCATACATTTCAGCTACCCTGGTAAAGGCAAGTTTTTATCCCACCAAATTTCGTTCCTATGACATTGGAGACCTTGTATTTTCAAATGTTATTACAATACAGTATTCAAAGGAGAATGTGTGAAGGCTGGTTCTATGGTTTTTTCCTAAACAAATGTCAATACAGACTCGATAAGCATTTAAATTTTTGGTAGCAGTGAAGTTTGAAATCAAACAAGTGAGAAAACATCTATGCAAACTCCATGTATAATGGTGTAAAATACCATTAATCAAATTGTGTAAAAATCACATATAAATACATATCATCATGCCAAATGTGTATAACCATGTATAAACAAGGCATTAAGCCTTCCCAGGTATGGACACAGCATGAAACAGTGACATTTTCTACAGCTATGAGGACACAAAATATTTGTGATTACTTCATTAGTCATTTCATTTCAAATGATGGCATGACTTCTTCATGATAGCATGATTTGAAAGCTCAATTCTTTGCCCATTGACATTAAAATGCTTGAAGCTGGGTGAAATCAGAATTGTAACCTGACTCAGTTCAAGCATGTGGCTTTAAAACTCCTAAATTACATTAAATTAACCCTTTTAACTTTTGCTCATTCTTACTGGGTCTCAATGCCTTCTTCCAAAATATTTTCCCTAGTTGATCAGCTGCAAGCATATACATTTCATTGTTTCACTATGAACAGCAGATGTAATATAAGAGACTGCTGGTCTGCCAAGCACAGGAACTTGTCTCCAAACAGAAAAAGGTTCCACTAAGAATTCAGAAGTTTTTATAATAAAAACATATTACTCAAGATAGAGTAATACATATACAATTAAACCATACCTGAGAGTGGTGTTTTTCTTATGTGAAAAGCAATTGGTGAAAAAGCAGGAGAACCATTATGTGCAGGAGACCCCTCTGAAAAAGGGGGACTGGTTATACTTCCCAGACTATAAGCTCTTGTTCCTCCCTGAATAGGACTTGACGAAAACTGAGCCTTAAGAATAAAAGAGATCAAACCCACAGAGCATTATTTTCATAATGTAAATTGTGGCTAATATGTATAAATAAAATTGTCATTGTAAAGGATCAGTCTTTCCCAGTGCTGCCACATTAAGCATTTTAGTTATAACAATCTCTAGTTTAGCTTAAATATTCCAATTGCAGCTCTTCACCTGGACCTTTCACCTCCACACAGGGGAAAAGACCAATGGACACAAACCGTAACATAATACCAGCTAGGACTATTTCATCCACTATATTTAAGAACTATGAGAAACCTAAATAGAGAATTAATACTATCTGTGTATCGAGTCAAGTGTTTTAATCTAAATTTCTTACTCATATCACTGCAGATGAAAGTCAGACACTATTTATATTTTAATGTAATCCAATCTACTTAGTTCAGCAGCAGATACAAGTGTTTCTCTTTAAGAAAAGAGAATGACCTTGCTTATGACTATCATGAAAACAAACAAAAACAAAACAAAAAACCAACCAAACAACAACAAAAAATCCCCAGACCAAAACCCACCCCCTTACCCACTCCCATCACTTCTGGCACTATAATTATATTGTAGGAATTCTTCACTAGGTTACTTTTTAAGCAATGCTATCCTAGTGTAGGTAGGTTTTTCCCATGCACTTCAAGCCACCAAACAGATGAAAATGTATCACCTAAATCACTTTAGCTGTGCTATGTCCACATGGAGATAAGGTTCATCTTGTTTGATTTAAAAATAGAAATTTGGTTGTGTGTTCTAATAAATGTCTATTAATCTGAAAATTCTGCCCAATGGGAAAGAAAAAGGCATATTTAGCACTGCACTTCAAAGAGCCACAAGTCATTTCTTTCACTATAAATGAGTTTATGAGATTTAAAGGAAATATATCACATGTTCATATCAACTGGTATTGTAGGCAGCAATTCATGGATTTAAACAGGATGTTTTTGTAGACATATTTTATGAAAAAAAGAAAGGTTTTAACATGCTTTCAGCAAGTCTTTTGTATGTTTTAATTCCTACTTCCTTTTCATAACAAAATTAAAACATAATTCCTAATACAAAAGAATAGCAGCATAACAAAATAATTGGAAATAATAAAAAGTCAGTAATACATTCTTTTAAGACTTTTGTTCACATATTTTTTCAGAATTTGGAATAAAAAAATTAGAAAAACCAAAATTTTAGTGTAACACCTACTCTCCCAAAGTACATCCCACCCAGCCCACAAAACAGGCTACTTACTGAACTAGATGTGTCCAGGGGGCTTCTGCACCGGACTGGAGATAGTTCTATTGAACAAAGCACTCCAAGTGGCTGACTACCACATGGACTATGTAGAGAAGGGGACAAACATGCAGATACGTTCCCATTTTCTTCTAAAAACAGCTTTCTTCTGAGTGATGAAGAGCTCAGATTTTCCTGAGACTGATCTGCAAATTCATCAGTTCTAAAATAGTCCCCTAGAAATGCAGGGGAAAATTTGTTTCCAATACGAATGCAGAAAAAAAATACATTTCATTACAGAGATATACATAATTAAATTAAAACATTTAATCTAATTTAACAATACAGCAACTAATTAATCTGTTAGGCACTGATCCTAAAAGGATTGCTTGTCATCCCTACAAAAAGTCAACTCTGTCTACTAAGGTTCGTTCCACTTCTGCCTATCATCCCTTAATACTGAAGGCTGAATTTAAAAAAACAAAAAATATTGGCTTCTATCTACTTATTGATCTTTCCCCAGAATTGTATTGTTCCTCCCATCTGAGCTGTCAAACAGGGATTATTTTGGGTAATATTATTACCCAAGCAAATCTAGACTCTTTTTCAGGTCTCCCATATGCTGATGGTCTTCATGACACATCCAGAGGCAAATCAGGTTAGACTTGAAGAAAGTCCAAGTAGTTAGCTGTTTACAGAAGGAAAGGACAAACTAAGACCTATTAAATGTGCTCAGATTTACCAGAGTATCTTAGGTTTTCTTCTCTTGCTCTATTCTAGTTGGATAGTCCCTGTAGGAGAAATTTTTCATGAACTCCCAAACTATGTTATGATGGAAGCATTTGTTAAGACAAAAACCAAAGGCAATAAATATGGTTCTGTTTTGTTGGCCCGCAGTCAGGGTTCTGAATTTCAGTACTGGGAGAGGAGCATGCAGCCAATATGCTCTGAGCTGGCTGCACCCACTGTTCCCACCTATGAGCTGTAAGATGAGGCCCTTCCAGCCCCCTTGCCTGAGAAGGTGGCAGTAAATGCTTGATATGCAGCACTTATAATCAGTTAATTTGGACTCCTGCCTCCTCACTCAGCAGTCATGGCTTTTTTGCCACCACACAACTTCTAGTCCCCACCGTGGTTTCAGGTACTAAAGCCAGAGTTACAGCTCAGCTTTATTCAAGGCAAGGTTGGGCTTTGAGGCTCCTGGCCAGCATCTGTAAACCAAACAGCTCTGCTAAGACAAATTACTGCTCTGTTTGGGAGAGGCACAGGCTATCTTCTGCTTAATACCTTTCAAGCATTCAGAATTGTTAACCAATTTCAAAGAATCACAGAGCATCCCAAGTCGGAAGGGACACAGAGGGATCATTGAAGTCCAACTCCTGGCCCTGCACAGGATGTCACCAAGAGTCACACCACATGCCTGAGAGCATTGTCCAAATGCTCTTGAACTCTGTCAGGCTGGTGCTGTGACCACTTCCCTGGGGAGCCTCTTCCAGTGCCCAACAACCCTCAGGGTGAAGAAACTTTTCTTGATATCCAACCTAAACCTCCCCTGACACAACTGCAGGCCATTCCCACAGGTCCTGTCACTGGTCACCAGAGAAAAGCGATCAAAGCCTGCCCCTTCTCTTCCCCTCATGAGGAAATTGTAGAAGGCAATGCAGTGTCCCCTCAATCACCTGCAGGTGGAACAATTTCCAGTTGTCCTCCATATGTCCCCTTTTTTATCTTTACATCCACACTCAAATTTTATCATTTAAGTCACATGTCCCATGCAAGATGCAGTAACAGTCTATTTAGAATACATACTTAAAACTTTCATTCATACATTTCATTTTCAGTATTTCACAAAACAAACCCAGCCAACAATACAAAACCAACTTTTCTGTTTAGATATTCATAATTAGATATTGCATGACATACCTAGTATTTTCTCTAAATTAAAATCCACTGGCAAAGACAGTACTGTCTGACAAGCAGCTGCAATGAATAAAACCAACAAAATTAGCTTACAGTGACCTTTTACTAAACCTGTAGAAAGAAAAATTCACTTCCAAATTGCACTGCAATTGAGCTATTTAAATTACAGTTGCAATAAGGAAAAGTGTCAATTAAAGTACCATTCTGATTTAACAACACTAAATGCAGCACACAAGGCTTAGAGATAAATCCGAGAGTTTTAAGAATGCCTCTCTAGAGGCTTTTATGTTAACTGAGAAGAGAGGTCTCTGAAGGAAGGAAGGATTCAAAAGGAAGTGGCAGAAAAATCAAAATACCTTGGGGAGAAACAGTAACTATTTATCTAAAATGATGCAGTTCAAAAGATGTATTAAGATTTCTGATATTTATTTGGCATCAAAAATAATCATGATTCTCTAAACCAAAACAATCCAACATATTAAAAGTTTTTCGAAACTGTAATTTACTTGTAAATCTGAAGCTTACAGTCACTTTTTAATCCAGAAAAAGGACAGACACCAAGCTGGAAAATATGCACTCCACAGTCTACAGGGGACTTATTTTTTTACTTGAAAAAATACAACAGAATATAATAGAACTAAATTCCTATGAGAAACAGATATTAAAATTAGGACCATACAGTTCAAGAAAAACCATTTGTACAGTAACAAAACAAAGAATTTCCTTTTGAAATTAAATAACCATTAAAAATGGCTTATTTTTCTTGAAAGAAAGCCTGTAATTTTAGGCATTGCCTTTTACTCACCATTGCTTTTCCCAGGCTGCAAGCTCAGCTGTCTTCCAATCGGAGAAATGCTATTTATATCTATGGCTGGAAAACACAGAACTTAAATTTAACCATGCACTGCACATAGTTTTTAAATGTAGTAACATTAAGTTAAAATATTTAACACAACCAAACAAAATTTTTACAACAATGGTTGGAAGAGATTAGAAAGGAGTACTGAGAAAAGGTTCCCATTATAGCTATCAAGACAATTTCAGCACATTTCTATTCAAAAAGCAGCTTAGTGAAGTAGCATCAACATTGCCCCAAACTTTGTGTCCTCCTGTCTCTACATGACAGAGATTTAAAACAAATTAGTTCATGCTTAGCTAAACAGGCTGTGTTCAAGTAAAACATTTCCACAAAATCATTCAGTCTGGACTGGAGAACAATGAAGCTACACTTCAACTTTTTTTATGCAGCTGAAGAACACATTAGACCATTTTCTTTCAACATTCACTTTACCAGATTACAGATTATGCCTTATGTTCTCTGCCCTTAAAGTGACCATCTAACAACTGACAATTAAAAATACACTATCCACAAGCTACATCTCCTTGGTAAAAAAATTTAACAGCTTAGTCTTTTCCAAATCTTGCAAAAATCCCCACTTATTTAAGACTTTCATACCAAACAACAGGGCATGCAAACAATACTTCATAGCTCACATTTGCCATCTTGTAATCCATTTGTTCTGCATTCTACTGGTTATATATAAACTTCAGTAAGAGCATTAAGAAAAAAATCTAACAATGGCATAAATGAAACAAACTTCGAAAACCCACGACTAGTGGCAGTGGGCTAGCAGGATGACAACAGAAATTTATGCTGCTAATAAGGGTAAAAGAATATAGAATTCCATTTCCAATATGCTTATATGCTGAAGAAAGCAGTCAGATTAAGAGGCCGTACAAACATCTGAAGAAAAACATGAAGTAGAAGGCTTGGCTATTACCAGTATCAACACATATAGTTATAGATACGAAGTTATGTATGTAAATTAAAATGGTTGCAGATAGATTATTCAAGTAGAAAAATTTAAGAACAAAGACCAAGAATAACAAAAAGAAAAAATTATATGAGACTTTCAATTAATAAATAATTTTTAAAAAAGAAAACACTTGGAGACAACAGCTGAAAATCAATCAGTTGTGCTGTATTTTATCACTGGTTCTTAAAATTTAAATAGAGGTTGAAAAAAAAATTATGCTTTATAAGTTCTCCAAAAGCTACATTATTTTGGGTGGACACACAAAAGCAACTTACATTTAGTTGAATTAAACTGAGAAACTTGCTTGCCTTCATGTTCAGTCCAAGGAGAAGGAACTATGAGTTTTTTTGTGAAAAACTGGAGTAGAATAAAAACAAACCATCTCAGCACTTTTTAAATTTTTCAACTTAAATTTAGACTAGCACCCTGAATAAGAAAAAAAAAGTAGAACATTTCATTATTTTAGGGCCAAAGAGGTTAAAGAAAAAAAAATTTGGTTTGAAGACCCCTATGTTCTTTATGACATATAGCACCTCAGATCTTCCAAGTCTGCAGAGTGAAAACTATACAGAAGTTTCATTTAACAATAATTATTCATTTAAAAAATTGAATTGTCACTACCATGCTTCTTGCATAGTAGTTTAAAAATAAATATTTTTAAATTTTCAGTTTGTTAAGTTTTATTTTGACAATTGAGCTATTTCACAGAAATTATAGACACTGCAGTAGAAGTAAATTAATAAACCAAGGCCTTTCGGGAACATTATTAGTGTTAATGTATTTGGCTAAATTGGTTAGTGGTAAGACACTTTTGAGTACTGGCATTTCAGTCTTTTTCTGTGAACCAGAAACTCTGTCTATCATCACAGTTGCACTGAGAAACACTCTAATGCTGAGGAAATGAACACTATTACAAGGCTTTGAGAAACACATGGCAAATCCTGTTCTCAAATAAATGCAAGACTCAAAGTAAATGAAAAAACTCAGCTTGAAACATGCAACTATTAAAGGTATGATTTTTATCCAGACAAGGTTTCAAGCTGTTCAGCTGCATTATCCATTAGGTTATACCTCACACAAAGAGGAAATACTCCTTTCAATGCAAATTTAGAACAACAGAGCATCTTAGCTGCAGGTCAACTACACAGCTCCTTTATGGAATCATAAAATATTTTTTGTTTGTAAAGACAGAAACTGATAGACCTGCCTATCAGAGACTGACTTTATTTATTTTTTAATTGAAATAACATTGAAGATTTCTGTAGTGAGTATTTTAAACATTTTTCCTTCTCTGCTAGCCAAATGAATAGTGAAAAATAAAATGCAAAATGGACAGAAAAATACAAGCTACCAGAATAAAGTCTTCCATCCAACTAAGCAGACTTTGGAAGAAATTAAAAAAAAAATCACATAAATTCTCCAATTATTTCAAAAAATGCAGTATCACTCCCACAGTTACTGTAAATCCTCAAATTCTCAATCATTGTTTTTAACTGAGGTTAACTGTAAGAGTTATATTACAGCTACATTACCATTAACCAAGAAAAACAAAAGAAAAAAACCTGTTGTTTTGACCTACATGTGTCAGAAAGAAGAGGGGAAGAAGTGTGTAGATTCCAACTACAACTGCAAGAGATCAGAGTGCAAAACTACTTTCTTACTGAAATATAATAGGCTTCTGGGTTTTGAAATCTTGTAAAAGACATGGATCTTTTCTGTAGACAAATCAGTATCTGATAAGACAAAGTTCTATTACCTCCTCAATAGCTTTTTGCCTTCTGTCTTCTGTCTCCTTATCAATTCTAAGCAACAAATGAAAAACAACTCAGTTATCAAAACCATCACATAAGTAGGAAAATATGATGTAAAGTCCAGCCACATAATAATTTACAGATGCTCAAGAGAAACTTCATAAGCTAAATTGCCTTAAACCATAAATCTTATGATATTTTTACTCTTACATGCAATAGTCTCCTACTGCAAATTTAGAAATATAAATGCACTTCTCAATTCAGTTGATTTGAAAAAAATGCTATGCTGGAATGTTAATAAGTGTTCTAGTATTAAAGCTAAGTTAGCTGCATAAATGTAGATTCTAGGTTACCTAGCATGGCTCAAATACATTCCTTGGCGTCGAATGTCTTCCGAGTCTATTTCCACAGGATTTATTAGAGCAAGCTGATCAATAGACCATCTGAATTTTCCTGGTGTCTAAAAAAAGAAACAGGCATCTTAATGCTTGCTATTCTAAAAAGCTAAAAATAAAACCACAGGACAAATATCAAGAGAACAATACAATCACAGCTTCCATATAGTTTCTGACAAAAACAAAAGTCTATTTAAATGATCTACTTTAAGAAAAATTAAGTCAATGGGGCTTCTTATCCTGCTGGTAGTGGTATCACAATGATTTACACCATAATATTTAGTGGAAGGTTACAGTTGGTATTTACAAACTGAGGTGTCAGTCTCTTCTCAATTTCTAAGGACAGGTCTACTAAAGATACATAACTTGGGAGGAACTTATACTGCTTCTTGAGTACCACAATCCAAACTGTAGTTCCACAAAAACCCAGTATCCTAACCCAAGTTTTCCAAATAATAGAGCAGTCTTCCTTTCATTTCCCATTTCTAAGAAGACCAGAGCTGCAACACCATGTGCCTCGTGCAATGTCTGCCTCATAAATGCCATACATAGGGCACAACAGAACCCAATTCAGAAATAAAGCAGGTTCACTGTATTAAAAAAAGTACTGTTCAAATATATTTGGAAAATTATCTACCAAGCAAGACTTTTTAGCTCCATTAGCAGTTTCATCTCTACGGCTTATCAGAAAATAATTTCAACTGCAAACCAGTATGCAATTTGCAAACAGAAAAACAGTTACACAATATCATTTACTTGAATACAGAAACTGCTCACAACGTAAGCGCAATTAAGTTTCATTTGTGACCCGCCTACTTAGCATCTAAGCAGAAACTGGTTTTCTCCACTTTAAGGAGGACCAGAGTACCACATCCAAAAACTGGTCTTTATCTACTTTCTACTGGTTTTAGCACTCAATTTTTAACACCTAAAGACAAAATAAATTCAGAAAGGGAGGAAGACTAAGTGACAATATTAGTATTTTAAAGCAGCAGTTCTGTAAAGAGAAGAAACTCCAAATGCCACTGAAGTTCTTTAGCTCAGTATATATGTTTAAGTAACACTAAATAAAATACCCATTTTAACACATGTGAAAATACTAGCACTGTATCTGTACAGTTACACAACTAACAACTAGATCTTACAGATGAGGATTTCGTTGACTTCAAGACCAAAGGACTGGAAACAATCTGCTCCTGAAGAGTATAATAATCACTGGGACTTTCAAAAGGATTCAGAATTGTGACTCGTCCTGGAGTTTCTGGTGTTATCTGCATTTTAGCTTCTTCTGTATCACTCATAACACTAAGCTAGACCTGAAAAAGAGGGAGAGCAAAATTAAGGAAAACAATGGAATCACACTTTTGACATTTCAAGGCCACCCTGAAGGCTTTGGGAGAATTAATCGTTTTAAGGCACCGGCAACATTTCAAAAACGAAGTTGGCTACGGCTTGGACCTAATGACATAGAGTTGATAAACAAGGCTAGCACAAACAATTACAAACAAACAGGAACTATGAAAACTAGTTAAGAAAGAACATGAAGAGGGGGATTTAAAAAACAAACAAACATCCAAACATAGGCAACGAAACAAGCCAACAAGACAAAAAAAAAAAAATCCAAGAAACAAACAAAAACCCCAACTAAGCACCAGAAGGGACCAAAGGGCCGTCCTGCCTGCACACGGGGCCAGCCCGGCTGCGGGCCGGGGGACGCGGGGTGCTGCCCGAGCGGCCGGGACAGCAATAACGCCCCGGGCAGGTCCCGCTCCGCCCGGGCGCTAAAACCGCCCGCCCTCCGCCTCAACGGGCCGGAGGCAGCCCCGGCCCTCGCGGGGCTCCGGCAGGAGGGCACCTCCCGGGCCCTGGCTGCTCCCGCGCCTCCGGCCGCAAAGGGGACGGGAGCCCCGGGGGAAGCGACCCCACTAAGCCCCTTCTCACACTTCTCCCCGGGACGGTGCCACCGCGCCGAGCCGCTCGCCGCTGTCCCAAGCCCCACCGCTGAGGAGGCGATGCCGGGAATGCCGGGTGAGCCGAGAATGCCGGGTGAGCCGGGAATACCGAGGAGACGGGCACAGCCACCTGCCGCCGTTATCCGGCCGCCGCCGCGCCGCTCCCGCCCCCGCCGCGCCGGGCGACCCTTTAACTAGCCCCGCCCCCTCTGCCGACTCTGACCAGTCACGAAGCGCGATGTGCGCCGTCAGGCCAATGGCAGGTCTGCCCCTCTCTCGAACGGGCCAATCGCCAGCGGCGTGGCCGCACGAATTCAAAGAAAGCCCGCCCCCGCCGGGCTCGCGCTGCGCCGGGCCGTCACGTGGGGTTGGCGGGCCCGGGCGTGCGCGGGGCGTTCCGGTTCCGGGCGCGGCGGGGTCGCCATGGCGAGCAACGCCGCCAGCCTGAACGCCGTGAGGGAGACCATGGACGGTGCGTGACAGCCGGGGGACAGGGACGCGCAGGCTGCAAGGGAGAGGGAACGCCTGGGCCCGCTATGGGCCGTGCGGATGGGCGCCTCTCTTGGGAAGAGGCGCGCGGGCTGCGGCTACCGAAAGGTGCAGCGCGTAGCAGTTTTTGTTTTACTTCGTGTCACTTCGTGACACGGTCCAACCCCGCAGAGCGAGTGCGTTTGGACCTGACGTGGCTTTTCCTTTTTTTTTTTTTTTTTTATAAATTAGCTACTTATTTAACATAGAATACTATGTGTTTTTTTAGTGTCTGTAAATATTTTCATATATATATATTTGCTCTTCTTTCACGTTATTTGTAACGCGCGCGAGAAAGAGGAGGGACCGGCCCCGTGACAGTGTCAGCGGCAGCACCTGACTGATCTGAACCCCGATGTTTTTGTTCTTGTTTGTGGCTTATGTCAGAAAACCAAACTAAACTGGAGGAAAAAAAAAAAGAACAACCCAAACTACAATATAGTGAAAAAGCTTTGAGGACAGTAATCAGGGTTACAGAACGAAAAGAGATTCCGATATGGAAAACAAAAACCCAAACCCAGGTACTGTTGTAGGATGGGGGAATGTGAAAGAAGGGGTACTGGGAAATACTTTGGAGATTGATAAGCCATGAGAAATGTGAGCAGCTGAATGAAGTTCATGGGCTCACTTTCAGCCTGATTACGAGGAATCAAAGCTGACATGTTTTAGAGTTGTTTTTTAGTTTAGTGTGAAACTCTAGAATTCCACAAAATACCTATACTAAAAGCTTATATGCAGGGTGGAAGGTAGCCAGGCAGTCTGTTGAGGGTTGTTAAATGTGAAGCCCTTCTCTGAAAATGCCCTAATGAGGGAATAAAAGCTAGGCTATGTTCAAGGGACGGTGCTATGAATTTGTTCTTAGCATCTTCTCTTCTCTTGAAGTTACAGCTGCTGTTACAAAAGGGTTTTTGGCACAGACCTTCATGAGTTGAGCTGATGTAAAAATTAGAGTTTCAGCCACTGATCTCCATGCTCTGACCTGCTGCTGGAGGCAAGGCAGGACTAGCAGACTCAAGAGGGTAAAACCATTTTGTGCAGATATAGAGAGACTTCTTTGGGAAGGACAAAGAATCTAAGTTCTGGTAGCTGTACTTGACAACGTCCCTCTTTCCACTCTGCAGGAATGATTTAGACAGGAGGGACAACAGGCCAATTTAAAGACAAAGTAAGGCTTTTGGGAACAGATATGGAAAGTGCACTAATCTTCAGATTTAGGAGGCCAGGCTTCTTGTGTAACTATGTATGTATTTTATTTAGGGTAGATACAGACCTTTAGCAGTTTTTGTCTGCAAAGTTGTTAAGAGCTCAGAACTGTTGTGGAGAAACTACTGTATCTCTCTGCCAAAGACGCTACCTCAACACCTAAAGATTAGACAGGATTTCATCAGTATCTGGAGTCCAGAAGCACAGAGTGTTCTTATAGCCTACCTTTTACCTAATTGGCAGGCATGTTAATTGTTGAATTCTTCCCTTATTTTTTTCTACTTTTTCAAAACCCATTATCCATTATTAAATTTCCTGAACCAGGAAAGCATGGAGTTTGTCAGAAGCTGTAGCTTTTAGCTTTTGCTGGAAAGTTGAATATAAATATTGTTGAAGTTCAAACAGCAATGGACATCTGCCATGTTCACACTGTAGAATCTAAATGTTGATGAAGAATAATCTTGATCATTGAAATTTCATAGTCTGTAGGGACTAAAGTGCTTTAATTTTTTTCTGTTGCAGTTCTCTTTGAGATTTCAAGGATACTAAACACTGGCTTGGATATGGAGACATTGTCTATTTGTGTGCGGCTTTGTGAACAAGGGATAAATCCAGAAGCATTATCTTCTGTTATTAAAGAACTGCGTAAGGCTACAGAAGCTCTAAAGGTAATGCTCTAGTTTAAAAAGCTTATAAATTTAAGAGTCAGAGTATACATGAAACTTGCTATACTTCAGTTTATAAGTTGTATTTTGATATGACTCATTTTTAAAACAAAGAAATTAACTGTTCAATAGAGGAGGCTAGGAATACAACTGAATTCAACATGAAACAGGAAATGGTACAAATAACATTTTGTAGAAATGAAATAATTAGACTAACTCTTCTAAAGAAAAAAAAAACACAACCAAAATTCACAAATTTTTGTTATAGTTACCATTTGTCCTCTTACCTGCATAATAACACAAATAGATTTCTCCTTTAACCAATATCACCTCATTTTTACAACCTCAGATCGAACAGTATGCAGCAGTACTTGTAAAGAGGTACATGCAGCTTGTTAACGTCATCTTAACATACTGCTTTTACCTTCTTAACTTGTGTTTTGGACCTTTCCAAAGACCAGAAAGAGAGGATCTCTTGATGTGTGTATATATAGGGCTTTTCATGTATGTGTATTTATCTGTTTGACTAATAGAGGGTAACCATGGTTTAAAAAAAAAAAAATCTCACTTGCCTTTTGAAGGATTTTCATTCTCTTTACTGTCTACCTAAACAACACAGTAAGGATTTTTTACTACTGCATCTTATATTTGGTTATTTTTGAGAGTTGAAATGGGAAACCTTTATCTTGCTTCTGTTCTGGAAGACTGCATAATTTCTTTTTGACTTAACATTTTTCTATGCTCATGCATATTTTGCATTTGTGTCTATGCTTAAATGTATGCTTACATATGCATTTAACTGTGTATATAAATAATTGAGGGCTGGTTTACTTCTTCCATTGCTTTCAGTGGTTCCCCATTCCTGTTGCTCTCCTTTGCCTGTTTATCCCATAACTGGTTTAAAATCTCCCAATGTCAGTCTTCAATGACTGTGCCTTGTTGACAGGAGTTACTCAGTAATAAAAATACTAATATTCTTAAGTAATTGGTAGTGTGATTTAAGCAGTTATGACTAGCATCAGTCTTCTGAGTTTTGTGTCAATAACTTACCTGTATGGCTGGGGTAATAATTACTATAAGTTATATAAAGTAAACTCCAAAGGTATCTATATTTATGCATTTGAGCCTTCCTTGAAAGTATTAGGGTAAAATGTACAAGAAAAAAGCTGTTTAGATACAGAATGTAGCAGAGGCAAACAGCAGTGGCTCTTTTAGTAAAGGGTAATGGCAGTTGACAGCATTATTTTTTTAGAAAATAGTAGTGTTCATTAGAAAAAATTTCCTAAGTAGTTTTTTTTAGATCCTTAAGTTCTCTAGGTAAATTTAAAAAGTTACAAGAAAAGATTAAATTAATCTATATGATGTCTCTTTTGGTGACTTGGAATAATTTTTTTTCTGTTTCTAGGCCGCTGAAAATATGACAGGCTGACATGGGAGAAGATTTTTGCATGAGAAGAATGCCAAGTTGAACTTACCAGGAGCTCTGAAGACTGCCACTATTAAGAAAAAAATGAAATAAGTGTATGTTAAGGTTTTGGAGTACCTCTGTAATACTTTTCAAAGGAATGGTATATTTAATAGGTTTGAAAAGTTTTTAAAAATTCACCAGTAATATTATTACTTGGTATTTTTGTGAACTTTCTGTGACTCTAGTGCAATTGCTCTTCTTTGGCATCCTGTACATCTAAAATCATGCCAGATATTGTACATTTGTTGAATTTACTAGTGTGTACCAACAGATCTTGTTATAATGAGTGTAGCTTTGTTAATGCATCGTTTAGAAGTGGTGGTATCATGGGTTTTACCTTTTGCTTTGATGAAAAACTACATGTGCAATTTTAGTCTTGCTTTATGGTCCACATAGGAATGAAGCCCATACTGACTTTATTTTAGAGTAAGGACAGTAACTTAAGTCTCAAGCTGAAAGTAATAAATAAAGCATTTTTTTAATAATGTAGGTAATGAATTGTGCTTTTGATTTCAATTCAAATTGCTGGGGAAAGTGTTTAACTCAGATAACAAAATTTCTTCAGCTATCCATGTAGATATGTATGTAAATTTAAATTCTAGATGACGTGGAACGTTTCACAGAGAGCAGATGCTATGTATGTTATCACCTGTTCTGACTGCAGGATCTAAAAATATTAAGGCTGTCACTGCAATACAATAGTCAGTGCATACATGAGAAGCATCTGACTTGTTTGATGAGTACCAGTAAGTCTTAAACAGCTGCTTGGTACAGGAGTGTCTTCTCAATTAGCACTGGAAACCTTCACTGATGCCGAAACAAGTGTTAATTTCCAGTATCTGTGTACCCAGGAATTCTACTTCATAAGAAAATGGTTTCTTGTGTGTTCTTCATCTGCTGCAGTGTAAGTTTTTGGGGTTTTTTTAAAGGTTTTTTGATTTTTTTTTTTTAATGCTGTTTTCAAAGTGTAGCTCTAATGGAACCTAAAGCAACGTGCAGGGTTAACAGGGCAAAGCACATTTGGAAATGAACCTGGAATCTTAGTTAAGCCAAAAATTGTATTTGTGCAGAGATAACTCTTCAAGTGAAAAGAACTTTTTTTCATCATATACACTCTGGATCATAGCTCTACAAAAAGCAATAAAGGAAGCTAAATACATCATACTGCTGACAAAGATAATAGAAAAATATTTTATTGCACTGAATCACTTATCTTTATTTCCAGTTAGCCCAGCAAAAATGTCATTCTGGGAAGATGCTGTAAATAACCAAACTGGGGCATTTTTAAGTGGTTTCATTTTGCACATTCATAGCATCAATTTACAAAGGCCTTTAAATGTTCATAACCTGAGTATTGAGTGTATGAAAAGATACCAACAATGAAATTTATCTTAGGAAATCTGAAAATTCAGTAAAACATCATGAAAAGTCCAGGTCTGATTGCACAAATGAGCAATTAGCTCATTAGCAATTAGCTCTCTTAATTTCCTCTAGACTCAGTACTACATGTCAAAAATGAGAAAAGACTTGGGGAGCATTCTTGCTGGTTTCAGGAGTCATGTCTCAGTCTATGAGATTTCCCTTGTGTAACTTAAACTCTCAAAATTTTCTGTAAACTATAGCAAATGTACCCAAAATAATAATGAAACTTTATTAGAATATATGTTTCTGCTGCTGCATTTCCTTTTCCTCTACAGCCAAATCTTTGGGTAATACAGGAAGTCTGATGACTTCCCTTGAACATCACTCTATTGATTAGTTTTATGTATTTCCAGGGTTTTTTTCTAACTTGGTAGCTTGGTTTTTGTTTGGGTTCAATGTCCTTGAAATGCTTAAAACCAGCTTGCAACTGCAATATGACAATTTATACATAATTTATAAAATTCTGTATAATTCTGCAACTGTCAAGTAAATTGCAGCTACTGTATCACGATTGGTAAGCTTACAGGTTTTACGCATTTAGACATTTTCTGGTAAAACATTTGTCCAGCAGAATTACAGAAGAAGGCCATGTCTTTGACATTCAAAACCCCAATTTGATGTCTGTAAAACTAAAAGTGCATTATTTTCATTATTACATGGAACTAAGTGGTAACATTGGTTACTCAATGTACTTAAGGGAGAACATGTATTTTCTTAAAGTGGTGTAAGAGGACTTGTGACTGCTTTTGATTTGGGGTGCCATCCATAACAAATACAATAAGTGGTTTTTTTCTTCTTCCTGGAGAGATGAAAAAAAGAAAATCCCTCTAGTAGGGAGTTTCAAACTGGAAATATTCATGCTGCAAGGTAAGTCTATCACTTGAATAGCATCCCCACTATGTGAACATCAGTGCTGGGGCTTGGCACTGATGACTGAGAAGTCTTGGCTGAATTTGTAACACACATCATGTTCCACTACATTTAGCCAAGAAGCTGAGCAAACAGCACGTGCTTTTCCTCTCTGCTCCTTCCTTACATGCTCTTGGAACTCCGGAGAAGATAAACATAGGAATATCTATACAAGTCCTGACCAAAGTTGTTTTTTCTCACACAATAGCTTCTTCTGTAGTCAAAGGCAGCTGCCTGAGGAAGGATAAGAATAATGCAAGCACATTTTGTTGCTTTTCTTGTGTGTTCTCCTAGCTTCTAAATATCTTCTATTCCAGGCTTTCCTGAACATCATATGGTTTGTCTATTTAGTAATTTTCAATACTATTTTTTCCAGTAGTTGTCTAGTTTCCTTTGGACTATATATGCTTCCTGAATAATGGCAGCCTTTATCAATTGATGTCTGTTGCATAAAGAATTGCCTCTTCTTGTTCATTTTGAGCCTGATTTTCACTTGTTTAATGTCCCTTGCACAGTAAACTTTTATCTACCGTGCCATGTTCTGCAGATATGTAAGTCACCTTTAAATTTCATCATCTAAACTGCAATGCATTAGCTATTTGAGTGACCAAAAGCATGGAATAACTTCTGTATTTACTGTCCTTTGAAACTTTTTTGGGTCTCATATTTTATTTTCTGAGAAGGTGTGCTAGTTTGAAAGCAA
>WAAE01037251.1:0-16533 GCA_013400495.1 Nicator chloris | reverse complement strand
AAAAAAAAAATCTTTTCTTTCTTGTCGGACTCCACTTTTTTTTGCTAGCCATTATTTTTTCTGACATACAGTGACATGTAGGGCTGACTCTGCTGGAATGTCAGCTGCTTACATCTCCAGCATCCCTGCAAGATGATAGTGTGCCCATGGTGACACTGTGGCAGAAACATTGTACAGCATCAGCGTTACCTTCAAGCGAGAATTTCTTAATTTTTCCTGTAAGTTTTCTCCTCCAAAACCAATTTTCTCTCTTGAGGTAGTAACCATAATCATGCTCTCCTCATCTCTTTGTTAACACAAGAAAAATATTACAAATATTTTCATATTGCAGTCTTGCTAATAGCTTAAAGGGGGAGGCTGAAAAGTAAAAGAAAGAAAATGCAGAAATAAAACATACCATCTGGGAGGAATATTGAGTCAGATATTCCTAAATATTTTCTCAGCCTTCATGCTGATGTCCTCAACCAATGGTAACATGATGTTTGTGGTCAAGGTGCAGGCACTGTGACTTTCTTGCCCCTTTTATCAGCAAATGTGTAAATGTGTTAGGGACCAGACCTAAGTACTGGCACAGAGTGAGTGCCACTAATCTCTTGTGGGGGAGCTCAACATTCTGGTCCAGTTTGCAATCCATTTTTATTCAGCGAATAAAGGGATGTAGAGCAGAAAGTTCTGGTATAGAAAACAGTAGAGACCAGTTTCCTGAAATAATTCTTCTATCTTCCAACTCATTGTCTGTCACCTTCCAACTCAAGTGTCCTTCATGTGACCCAATTAGTTGTTTGAGGGGACTGAGTTTGACCTGTGAGCCAAATTCCAAGTGTTCTAGAAATTAACAGATTATTTATCCTTGACCTCAGTGTCTCCATCTGCAAAAAAAAAAAAAACCCAAAGCAATAATATTTAATGAACAGCGAAATTGCAACTAATTGGTGCTGGCTCTGTAGCAGCTCTGCCACCTGGGGACTTGAATTCGTGACTGGTGTTGCAGACAGCAATGTTAGGGAACTCATAAGCTGGGATGGACATCAGGAGTGGGAAATGTGAGGGGTTATAGGATTGAGGTCTTAGTCTGCCTGTGCAAGTTTGGTTCATAAGAGAGAAGTGTAAAATAGAGGGCATGAGGTCATGTCCTGATTTAAAGATCTGGGAAGTGGGAGAAGTTTGAAGGTAGGCAGGATCTACTTCACTTCCTAGTATGGGGAGATGTAAAGAGGACACCAAAGAGTGGAGGAGAAAGCTAGAAAACTTGGGTCTCAAACATGTGAAAGAGTTTGTATTTGAGCAGTGAGGCCAGGAAATTGCATCCTTATCCTGGGGAAAAGGGTCTTGTGAAGGATGCGGGGCAATTGATTAGTTCTTTTGGCATAAGGGAGTATCAAGGTAAATATTCAACCACCTGGAAAGTGTTTCAAGTAGAAGGGTGATGGTAAAAGGAGAGGCAGTCCCAACAGCATCATCACATCCTCTGTAGGAACTGGTCTGTAGTAATTAATAAAGGATGCTCTTGTGAGATGGAAAATCATAAAGGAGCAGAGGAACCTCTGGATCTCAACCACTCACAGGATTAAGCCCCTACTTATACAGGCTGAATCCTGTGAGATAGACTTGGAAGCAGAACTTTAAGTTGTTCTCCAGTTGACCTAAGTGTAGTTATAAAGCACCAACTAATCCTGAGATTGAATTCGATCACATTATAGCCAACATCTCAGCTGGTTTGGATTTTTTTCAATTATTTGTGTGTGTGTGTCTGATCACATGAATAGTTTCTTGATTTTCTATGCTTTTCTTCTGCAGCAGTTGACAGAACAGTATGGTCAGACCTCTGGGACTGGAATCCAAATCTACAACCAGATGCAGATACAAAGTGATCTCATTTGAGAGACCAGTGAAGCCATGGCTTCCATTGGCTTCATCAGGAGTTGATCACTAGGTCAGAAAAACTGCCTTTTAGGCACCTAATGATGGAGATCAGTGTTTAATGGACAGCAAAAAAGTTTAAAATATTATTGGTTTCATTGCATTATAGCAAGCTGACCTCTCCAATATTGTTCCCTCAGCTGATAAAGTGTTTTTGCCTGGCAGAGCCTTCACTGCACAAAACTCAAGTGAAAAGCTTTTTAAAAGTGTAACATCCTGCCCAAGGGCATGAACAATTTTATCAACATTTATTTTTTTATTTTTACCTTTTGAACTTTGCGTTAATTAGAAGTGAAGACAACTCTCTATAAAACTTCCTAATACAGCACTAAATTCACCACTCATTCAAAAATTTAGCAAAAATTACCATATGTGTTAGAGGAAGCTCAACATTTTCTGCTTTTCCAGGCTGCTGAGGCAGCATCCTCTTAGTGTTGATAAAAATTGCTTTGCAAAGGTTGTGCCTCTTTGGATTTATCACTATCAGCATGTGGCAGTGTTTGAGCTTCCAGCTAAAAAAAAAAAAAAAATTCAAATGGAATTTTACAGTACTTGCTTTGGGGCTGGAGCATAAAACTGCTCTCTTAGCAGCTTCCAAATCCCAGGAAGCTCAGTCCCTGTGTCTCTTGGCTTTGTCACACCCCCCCAGTGCATTGCTGCTGATCTTTCCCACTTGCTGTTTACTTACTTTATTGCATAGTTTAGAGGCATCTTTTTATTATTTTTATCTTGTTATGATTTTGGCTACTCTTGATGACAGGTATTTACAGAAGGGCAAGGATATAAAGTGCAAAACTAATCTACCATGCATGGAGGGCAAGACATCACCATGGAGGATAGGCAAAAGCAGCTGAAATGAGAATTTGAAGAAATTTTAGTTTCAGAAAAAATGACTGGGTCTACATTATCAAGCTGTGAGCCCAGTATGAAGGCAAAGTGATGCTTAGCACTTGGCATCTACACTGTACACCTGCCTCAGGCTAGCTCTGGTGCTGCAGGTTGGATGTCTGGTAGCAATTAGGACAAATTAAGTGCTGACATTATTCTGGTGTAATGATTTCCTGAAGGACTGCAGTTTGTGTGTTAGGAGCCCCATCTGCAATCTGAATCTGTGTCTGCACGGTGATGATAAGGAGATACACTGAAGAAGTGCACTGTTGAGCTGAACTGAGGCACTAAGGGAAATCACCTGGGAAAAGAGCTAATGTCCTTGGGCTGGGTGGAGAACAGCAGTGGGTTTGCTGCTACAGCAAAACACACAACCAGATCTTAGCAGGTACAAGCCATCTCTAATATAAGTATCCTGACACACATTTACTGAAGATCTGGTCTGATATTCTGTTTTTTAAAAAATACAGACCTATGCATACTAAAGTGGATGAGGCATATTAGCATTTGTCTTTTTCTGGTGATTATCTGGTTTGACTTAGGCTTCTTAGCACTTTTTAACACTTCACTGCCTGGCTGTATTTTGATTCACTTGATGAGGTCACAGACAGCATACCTGAACCTGTGTTTCCTTCCTGCACACTTAGGACAGAGAACTTGGAAAGAGCTGGAAAGGATTCTGAATCCTAAAGCCAACTCAGCCCCATTTCATGGGAAGGGTAAAACAAAGGGTAAATGCTCCATTTCAAGGCTTCTTTTATGTGTTTGATCTTTCACAGCGTTGCTCATTCAATCTGTCCTGCACTAGTGATATGAGGAAGCCATGAAAGTTAATCCATTTGAGAGATGAATCAGTTCTGGCAAGTGTCCCCAGGCACAGGTCAGCAAACACAGGATGGACAGGCATTCCAGGGCTCTCTGAGGGAATAATTCCTTGAAAAACAGCATCTGGAAAATGCTCACTTCCTTGTTGGCTGTCTGCTTTGGTAGTAGGTAGCTGGCACAGAGTTCAGTTTCACCTTGGCTCTAGGCAAGGCAGAACTGCCAGACAATGACAGTTCTCAGACAAGAAGCTTGGCAAAAAAAAAAATTTAAAAATTACACATACAGTCCCTCTGAAGAGAGATTCTCTTTGTGCCAAGCATTAATACACAGCCAGAAAAAGTCTTTTAACACATTCCTGATGGCACAATAAGACCCGAAAATAAAAGACTATTGTGGAAAAAAGGAGAGAACAGAAGCAGAAAATATGAAATATTGCTTGTTTTGTAGGGACACAAAACATTTCTGATGCTTCATTGATCACAGTCAGCACTGTAAATAGGAACAATGACCTGCTGAAATGGCCAGGTAGAAAAGTTGTTCCATTTAGAGAAAAATCTTGGGAACTAAAGAATGTTGATCTCAACACTTGGAAAAAATATATAGAAAGCCAGTCTTTGTCTCAGCTCCCTCTCAGACACTGTGAAATCTCTGTGTCTTCTTGTAATCAGGCCACAAGAGAAGTTAAAGGTTTAGGTGTTTCTTTCATTAGCATTTGACCTACATTGACCTTAAAGAAAGGCCAAGATCCTGATGTAGTCAATCCAAGCTGTACAGAAATTAATTACACAATGAATGCCTTATCCCCCTTCATCAGAACCAAATACTTGTCAAAACTCAGAAACCCTGAGTTGAATACATGAGCATGGTATGTAAATAATGAACTTTTTTTCTTTTGTATCTATTGACTATGCAAGCTCTGGGATAATGTATGGCTATTATACTGTTCTTCATTCTTGGTTGTCAAACAGAATTTTGGAATTTTTTGGAGAAACTTTGGCCCAAAATCCCACAAGAACCACAACAACAGATTTTTTTTGACATCCACATGTTATATGCCTCTTTATTTAAACTTTTAATGGCTAAAGCAGAAGTGATGCTGGGAAACAAAATTTTTCAAGTCTTAATTGATGTCAGCACCCTTCTCCTCTTTAAGAACTGTGAATGTTGTCTTCTCTTGGATTGTTCAAATGTTCAAATTCTTTTCTGCTTTTAGACTAATAAATTAGGTAGCTCACAGGGAACTGTCATTCTGAATTGGGATAATTTTTTTTTGTGGAGCTCATTTCTCTTTAAGCACAGCTGCTGGAGTTCAGTAGAGCGATCTCTAACAAAGCTATCTGAAGAAAAAAAACAATATAGCTGCTAGAAATGTTAGCACTTGGATTAACACACTCAGTTTTAGCTGGAAGAAATCTGGCTAATGGGCTTCAGGACTCTTGGGAAGAGAAAATTGTAAGACATGAGCATTCTCTAAGAGCAGAAGTCTTTGGTATTGCAAAAGATACCTAATATTCTTCCTGGCTTTGTAATGGGTTTTGAGCTTTCTCTGTTGTGTCATCTTTTGCCTCACTTGCTGACCTAGTCTCATCTGTCCAACCAAGTTTGTAAATGAAGAAATACATTTGTCCTTCTCACACAGGGAATCCTAGGACAGAGAATTTATGTCTGTAAATTAAAGCATTCCTGCTGAAGCAAAGAAAAAGCTCTTCTAAGTTAATCTTCTAGCAATAAAATTACTTGCCAGTAGCATGCTTTTGATAACCTAAATAAGTAAACAAATAAATAATAATAAAAAACTTGACCCACATGGATGTGAAGTAGCTTAAATTGTAGAAGATATTCAGTGCTTGCCACATCTTGGTGTTACAGGCTGCCTGTTGTCTCTGTGACCTCAAAAAAGACCCACCACAAATTCCGCAATTTGCCAAAATTCATTCATCTAATCTGTGTCTGTTGCATGTGGTGGCTTCTCCATTACTCTCCTCACAAGGATTTGTGCATGACGTCCTGGTGGACATCCTGTTGTCCACCAGCCAGCAAGTGCTCCTGCAGGGCATACAAATAATCCTAAAACATGAGAAAACTTGAAAGTAGATTAAAACTTTAACAGCCTTGTCTGGTTTCTGTGCAAATGAGCTGTGCACGGTCCATTGTAATGAGGTCCCAAGGTTCATTCTAAGATCCTTTATCTTCAATATAAAAGATGAACAGCATCAGGACTATCTGCAGACCAAGTACCTTGGGTCTGTCTGTCTGTCCTGAATATTGAAATCCCTCTCAGGATGAGCCTGAGGTTGCAATCATGCAACTTCACTCCTCGAAGGAACTGCCACACAGAGGGTGAAATTCAGTCTGGAGGGTGGGCATTCTATCTGTACCAGCCATCTAGGCAAATACTCACCAGAGGAAACCTAGTGGAACAAAACCTAAGCTAGTTGTCTAGATTCTCCACAGCTAGTGGAGAGAAATAAATTTCCTCTTGCTTCAAGGCAGATGTCTAAAACCATTGTCTGTGTCATTCCTTAGAGGTGCTTTTTTCCTTCCCTTGCCTATAAAAATATTCTGAATAATTAACTCTGATACAGATGCTTATCATATAGATGTCTAAAATTAGATAAACTGACTGTTGGTATTGTCAGGGCTCATGAACCAGCATGACAGGGGGACCTTGGTGGTTTTTTGTTTGATAACTTGCTCTGAACATGCCAGCATCATCATTAAGCCATCCCTGAGAGTCCCCTGGCAGTACCACAATTAGGGACAATATCTCACTTAACCTAAAACCTGATCTCCAAACTGTCTGTGCACAGCAGTGCAGCAGTAAGGCAGCCCCTGACAGTGGATAACCTCAAATACCACCCACCCAGACTTATCCTCTGCCTTTCCCACCCATCTACATAAAGGGAAAGAGATTATTTTCTTGTTCAACAATCCTTCCAAAATTTGCAATCAAGTCTTTGCTGGGCTGTTGAACATCTCTTTGAACTCAGGTAAGTCTGTCAAACCCCCATTCCAAAATATTCAGGGCTTAACCTCCTGCTGGAGTTGATGACTGCTGGTTGCCTGAGAAGCTTTGAAGGTCAGAGGACTGCTCAAACTCGTGTAATCCTCAGAGCTGTGAGAGAGCAGTGCTCCTCAGAACTCGTGCCATTAGACCAAACTTTATTTCACGCCTCTGTGAATTGTTCTCACACAAATATTTTATGGTTTAAGACAAAATATCAGCTATCTAAATGAAAGGAATCAGGCAGGTGTTTAGGTAAGGAAGGAAGAGCAATGCAAATGAGGTGTGGCAGACAGTGCATGACATTTTTCAAAGTGTTAGTCTACCAATTAACTGGAGAAATATAGGCAACCATTATGTAATGTTATGTCAAATGGCTCTCTGTTATAGACATAAAGAGAAAATGGAGGCTTCTAGAAATACAGGACTTAGTCTCCAAAAACTGGGTCTATTCGAAATGTGAAATTTGTCTGCCAGATCAGTTTCAGATCTCTGACCTCTGCTAGTCCACAAGCCAACAAAACAAACATATCTACTATCAATTTAAAATGTAACCACCTGAAACTGTCTTCAGACAAACATTTACAACTTGTAGCAGTCTTTTATATACATTCCACCCCTTCTTATCCTTCTCAGCACAGGTCAGCCTTCTTATAGGAGTCTCTCTTCCCTTCATGGTGCTTCTAGACTGAGAACACTCTCATTTTTAGAATATCTGCTGTGGCGAACACCTGGCTTTGTAGGAGTGTTCGTTTGAAAAAAAAAATTATTATTAGCTATTAAAAAGTATTATTAGCACATTCCTGGTTAGCACAAAACCACTACTCTCTGTTGCTCTATGGACTGGAGGTGCATATTGTAAGACATATTGTTATAGATTTTTTTAAGTCAGCAATGAATTCCACTGGCAGCTAAAAGCAAAAGGAAAAGGCTTCAAGATGCTCCTTTTTGGACACTCTTCATATGCACTTGCCCTCATATTGATTCCTTCCATTTACCAAGAAATGCAGTGTAGTTTCATAAGCATGATCTTTGACTCATTTCCAGGTATCACTTTCTATAGGATTTGATCCTCTCCTTAAAGGACAAATTATAAGGTATTTTTGGAAAAGAGGGAAATTATCTTCCAACAGCCTGTTGATTTGCTGTGAAAACTATTCTGCTCTTAGCCTGGTTTTATTTCTGGTCATAGTAAAGACATTTAATTATCTTTTTGCATATGTCAATCAAATATGTTTTACAAATGAGCTACACTATACAGGATGCCCACAAAATGCTATATGTCCATCAAGTTCTTTTTTTTCACCATATTAAGGCATATGCAGTTGTACCTTGAGCTGTATTAGATGATGGTGACATTTTATAAATTAAAATGGTTGCAAAATAATTTTTGGAGTATTTGTATGCCTAAAAGCTTCCTCATTGTCCAGAAATGGTGTAGCAAAAAGAAGTTTTGTAGGAAACCAGGATCATTTAAGTGAGAAGATTGAAGTTTGCAGTTTGCCCCTGTGGATTTATTTGCAAACAGCCTTTGTCCAGCACTGGTGTCCAAGCCATTGGGAGCTGTCCCTGCAGAAATATGACTTTTTCTTTGCATTCCAGATCTTTATATTACAAGGTGATAAAATGTTCAGGATCTGAAAGTTCTTCACAGATAAATAAGTTTTTCAGAAAATGATAAACAGCCTCACAAAGGGCAGAGTCTGCTATTGATGAGTCTCTAATAAGAGCTTGAACAGAGAAATATTTGACAGGCTAATGTCACAACACTTCTACATCCCTGACTATTTACAGGTTTCCTAGTTACTCAGAAGCATTGTGTTCCAGTAAGGCATAATAGATAATTTCCAGTTTTCCTTTTCTTGTCAATGTTTTTTTATATTTTGGACAGGGTGTCAGACCTCTCTACATGTCAGTAAAATGAGGAATCTTACTGTTCAAGGGGGCAGAGATAGAAAAAAGGGAACATTACTGGTTAGGTTTCTTTCTCTCTGATACTCTCCTCTTAACAGCAATTTCCTGACATTGAATTCCATAAGTTCTTAATGATTCTACCTCTTTTTTCTTGGGAAACTATCAAACAAAAGGGTTTTCCTATCTCATAATATTATTGAATTGTATTTTTTTTAAAGAGCTTGCTCTATGGAGATGTTTTTAATAAGTTCCTTAGTGAAAAGAATGAGAAACCAAAGAAGAATACATGAGTTACTTTAAATAATGTTTTGTTAACAGGCATACTATTTGTTGTTACAAGTATAGAAGATATACTTTATCTCTGTAATGTATGATATTTCAAGAGAAATTGAATCTCTGATCTAGTGCAATTTTCATGGAAAACACATCTACTTCTGAAAGATAAGTTATTCTATTTCTTAGGTGTTTCACACTTAAAAGATTCCTCTAACTTGTTAAATTTATGTAGGTGACATTTTTGTATCAGAACATTCTGCAGGCTGCAATGCTTTTTTTCAAATTGCATGTTTTTAATACATTAGAGTGATGTTTGGAATTTTCTTGGCCTTAAATCAATATCTTAATCAACATTTATTTTTGCTCCCATGGCAAGAGACAATATTTTATTTCCTTGCTATGACAAGCAGCAAAGGGAAGGAATAGAGAGGAGATATCCATGTACTGAAATCAGAGCACTTCCATATAAATGCAGTTACTAAAGTTAACATATAAACTGTGCTTTTGTATAGGGAAAAAAAGAATAAAAATTAATAAAATTTATATTTATGAGGAGTTTGAAAGAATGGTACTATGTCTTTGGTAATATAAGATATTAGATCTGCATAGTATACAGCAACATATAGAAATGTCTTATAGACCAATATCTCGTTAATTGCATATTAAAAATCAACTAGGTTTTTAAAATGTGCCATCTTAAGATCACTAATCTGTTCCACTACATTCAGCTGCCAGCATATTCCTCCCAATGCAAGAAACACATATTTTCTTAATTTAAAGGGAAAGAATATGTCTCTCTGCATGCGTTGGAATAAGCGAAGGGGAGGAAATGTCAGCTGTGTGGGCAGGCAGCCACCTGCAAGTAATAAAGGTCCTGTGCACGTAAGAGGAGGATCAGCTGCGAGCAGCAGTGCACAGACCCCAGCCAAGGCTGAGCCTGCACCTCCCCAGAGCCCCCTCTGCAAGGTCCAGGGCAGGGAGTTGTGTCAGATTCCCTGAAAAAGCTTCGCTGTTCTGGGAAGTGTGCGCAGATCCCTTCTGTTGTGACAATCTCTGTCATTTAAATAACCAGAAGAGGCGGGTGTAGGTTGCTCGAAGCAGATCAGTGGCAGATCCAGGATGAAAACTTGACTCCCCGAAGCCTCAGGGGAACACCTCAGTTACTCTGCAGCCTCTGCTCCCCGCTGCTGCACACAGAGCACAGCCGCTAAAGTGCTGAGGTGTCTCAGTTTTCACTGCTTTTGGCACGGCATGCACAGAAGTGGCTCAGTATCACGTTTAAGACTGAGTTTCCAGGACCAATTCAGAGAGATTGATATTTCTAAATAATCCTTTCCTTGGAAGTGCCTGTAATTTAAAACTCCCTTAGCATGCTTTTCTCTCATAAAAGAGTCTTTCTGATTCATGTCACTTTTATTTGCAACCTGAGGATTTTGCTGGAATCCTATCTGCATTTTCTGTGCCATCAGTCCTAGAAGAGGTTTTATGAATATGCTCTTGTTCAAGGAGCACTTTGATGTATTATCCTGTTGCAATTTGATATCAAAAGTACATATGTGTACATTAAGTGCAGATTCAGCAGTTACTTAATAGTCTAAATATACATATTAAAAAAAGAACTGTATGCAGCAGCAGCTAGGTAACAAAAATATTTACCTTGTGTACTTTCACATTTGAAGTGATCAGGGAAAATGATGTATTGAGTATATTTCTTTTCTGTCACCTGGGGTATGTCGTCTGACCTTTAGCTGGGGCTGATGAACAGAGAAGTCAGCTGATGCAGCAGCCTGGTGCTTCATTATCTGCCACCTCTGAAGGACCTAACTCTTATCCAGCACAGGTCACAGAGTGGTGACTTCAGCTGAGCCCCACAGGGATAAAAGCCTGTCACTCATACATGCTGTGGCCTTTGCTTCAAAAACACCAGGATCAAACAAGTTTAAGGAAGGCATTAATTTCCAGAGGAGCTGAGGAAATTGGGTTGAGAGCTTGGGTTTAACATAATAAATGAGCTCCTTACCATAATCTTTTTACTGACCAGCAAAAAAAAAAAAAAGAAAAAAAAAATCAAATTTTGTAGTTTATCACAGAGCATTTATATAAACTTTTAGGATGTGAAATTTAGTGCAAAAACCAAACAATAGGTTTTGAGGCCAAATATTATAATCTTTAGTCACACAAGTGGTTGTTTTTTCTTGTATTTCAGCTCCTCTATGATACTACAGAGGGAAAAAAAGGTGCAATTTCTCTTTACTGTGAAATTATATTTGATCCTGATTTTGGTAAGAAAGTAAATATTTCCATCCCCAAGGACCATTGTAATACAAACAGCCCAGATGTTAAAGCATCGGTGTCTCTAGTCTATTGCAGATTAAACATCCTTATATTTTTATTGTGTAAATATTATCCTTTCTTCCTAAGTAATAAGAAAGGAGAGTCTAATCAAACTAGAGAAAGACATGTTTTATTTCCAATTTTTCTACAAGCTTCTCATGTATCATTTAAGCAGATCAAAGGTGTTCTTTGTACCTTGGCACGTCTACCACAGGTTAATAAGACACCTAAACTTGTTCTGCTCATTGTCTTCTCAGAACAACACAAATGAGGAAATTACATCAGGGACCTGGGGTAGTTAGAAATCATACTGGAAGATGTATTCTTCCAGCATTAATGCTCTATTTATGTTACTATTGAGCTTTTAAAGTAGAGAAGACTCCCATCAAGCCAGTTCAGCTCCGTGTATGCACTTTCCTGCATTTCAGACTACAAGATATGTAGGGTCCCTTAGCACCAGTTCAGAGTGGTATTTTCCCATTTTCTTTCTCTATAGCATAAGATCAAGATTGTAATCTACCTAGAAAGACTCCTGGTGACCAGTGACAGTGATAGATTCAACTGGTGGGTGAGGTTTTCTGTCGACCTGTCAATTCCCATGTAGATTTGAACTAAAATTTATTAACAGATGAGAAAGCTGTTTCAAAAATATTGTAATTTATTGTTATTTTTACAGGCCACTTGTCTATGCCAAATTATCTAATCAAAAGAGCTTTTTAATCATGAGGGGAACATATTTTCATCAAAGTGAACAGCGCACTTTAATTAAATACAGTAGAAAGCAAAGACAAGTTCTGAAATGTTGTCTTTTGCTGAGGCTCCAGGGGACTAAGGAGATCCTTTCAAAAGCTGACCTTTCAGAAGGAAAGCCCATTTGGGTTTATAGCTATTGCTTATCTCTACATGGGAGATTTATGCAGGTAAGTGCCTGCTCTTGAGATGAGAAGATACTTCACCGTTTATTGTTATTCCAGCTACAAAGTGGTCTGACAGGGCCAGAGCCCACTATTGTGAAAAAGACATTACTCCAAGGTAGGTGAGGCAGGAAAAAAAAGCCTTTCTTCCTAGTACAGATTGCAGTTGAGGAGTTAGTCTGTAAAAATCCCAGCTAACAGGGAATCATTTGGCAACAAGAATCAAGTTATATCAGTTTAGACCTGCTGATCACCTAATCCATGCTGCTTAATTTCATTGACTATAGATGTGTTGAAAGCCATGGCCTGGATGTAGTGTTGATGTCAACATGGCACATCACAAAAGGATGAGAGCTGCTCTGTGAAACTATGGGAATTTAGGGCACAGACACAAAAAGTTAGCATGGATTTATGCTTTTGCTATGACCCCTAAGGTAACACTGTTTTGTTCCTGTTCAGGAGCTGTTTTGCTGGCCACACCAGTGGTTATAAGAAGAGAGTGTGGGTGGAATGAGATCATCAGAGGCATTTCTCACTCTGTCAAGTCTTTCCTTTTCTTGGTACACTGGGAGAGAGACCACGACAGCCTGGGCTGTGCTAATAAGGGGCTGGCCACGTACCCATCCTGTAAGTCAGCACACTGCCAGGCCTGACCAGGCACAACACTCACAGGCAGCAGTGAGTTTCCCTATCTCTGTTCAGAAGTTTTAGCTCTTGGATTGTCCCCTCACACAGGTCTCTGTTAACACATTTTGTGATATTGCTGTCTTCCTGTACTTGGCCAGAATATCTCTTCCACGATCCAAAATTTTTGTTTAAAACCTTTTTATTCCCCCAGAAAGATCTGCTCTTTTAAATTGTTCAATCAGTTAATATCTAAAGACTTTGTGCTCTTTTGGAAAATGCTTATAATATTTAAGATCCAGCTTTTTCCTGAGTATCATAGTAGGGTGTCAAATACAGGCCATTTTTAGAGGCCATAGCAGCCTCATTTCTGCAAGAGAATTGTGAGAGTTTTTGGCAACAGAAATCTTGTTTAAAAATTCCCATCCTTGATTCTGTTGGATTGGAGTGCTAATTAAACCAGGCTGCTGATTTTGTTTTGGTTGAATTATCTCAAATAACATTCAGTAAACCTCCAGGTCAACAGATTTTTTTCTGTTATTATTATTATTATTTTTCTGTTGATCAGAACAGAACAATCAAAATAAATAAACAAGCTTCTTACTTACCATAGCAATTATCTTCTGGCAATCACGAAGTCCACATCTCCAGAGGTAACTCTGAGTCAGTCTTATTGAAAAAGAATTTGCATTCAAGAGCTGCTAAGGAAGGGGGAGGGCATATTATTGACTGTCTTTAAACACAGAAGCATACAAGAGTCTAACCTCCCATCTATACTTCTTTAACTAGGGGATGATGAAGGGGTAGGGACATAAAAGCAATTAAAAATGAAGGATTACAAAGGAATTGTTTGTAGCTAATAGAGTTGCTGTGATACCCTGTTTTGGTGTTTTCATTCTTCCTGCAATTTGCTAAGGGAAAATCGTTTGTTGCAGGGAACAGAATTCATTCTGGAAATTGTTTTCTGGCATTCAACACATGAGGTTAAACTACAGCCTCTGATGCAGGCATGGAGGCCTCTTATCTCTATAAAATAACAACATTTATCCAAGCTAGCTGCTTAAAAGCCTTTTAGTAAGACCACTGATTATCATAGCAAATCAGGCATCTCTGAGAAATTAATCACCTCATCCCAGTGTAAATGTCAAAAGTACATTACAGGTGCATCCAAGGAGAGTCCAATAAAGCTGAAAAAAGAGAAACACTGATGTACGAATCAGTGGTACTAAAAGTGCTTTCTGTGCACTCATTAGAGAGGAAGGGTCTGATCTGATTGGGGCTGGACAATTTTTTATCCTTGCCCAGATCTGTGAGCTCCAGCTGAAATTGTGTTATGGCCAGAAACAGAAGTGATGAACGCAGTTCAGCTTCTTCCTTCCTGCAAATTGTCAATATTAATTTCACAGCTATTAATTTGCAATTTCCTAATTGAATACATGTTCAGGAGTTTTGGAAGCTGAATGAAAAAAGGCATCAAAATGATCTGCAGAGAAAGGGTCAGTTTTGGATTTAACCCATTTCAATCCAAGAGAAGGAAAGAAAATAGTGTCCAGGCTCATATGAAAGGTGAATGGGAATTTTCAGAGCTAATGCACAGAATGAAACTGCACAGACACAGTTATAACTATTAATGCACATTATACCAAGACAGGCTATATCCACCTCTACTACAAAACTGGCTCTTTTGGCCATGTTCTGCCTTCATAATTAAGAGCAAAGGGTGATCCTAGGAAATTAGCTATCTCTGGTTTAAAAGAATTATGAAAATACATCCCAAGGCAATACCAACAGAAACATTCCCCCAAAAAACCAAGCCAAGAAAAAAATTAGGAGAGCTCTACACTGAACTCCATGAGTTCAGTCTAACAGTGATGTTATCCAGGCTTACTTGGTGCCAAAAACAGAGGCCAGAAAAGTGAACGTGTGCATGTTGATAATAATTTTTTAAAAAGTACAGTCTCCATCAAGTGAAAAGTTGCTGGTCTTTTAGTGACTGACAGAAGATGATGCTTTGCAGAAGTGCATACCAATGATAAACCCTTAAGAGTTTGTTGCTGTTGCCCATCTGGATTTTTAACTAATTTATGTGCTATCCTGACACTCTTTATTACCTTCTAAAATCATAATTTAGAAACCCAAAACTAGTCTCCAGGAGCAAATAGCAAAGCTGTTGAATAGCAAAGCTGTTGAAAATTTAATGAAATGAAGCACACATATAATGCAATTAAAAAATATGTATCCCACATTTGTGCAACAACATTTTACAAGAATATAGAACATAATCAAACTTAAAATTAGAAATATATTTTCACTAAGTTTCTTAAAATTTTAAAAAAAAAATTACTCCAGACCAAGCAGTTTACAAATATAAATGATTCAGTGACATCTCATTAGAAGACACAGCAGAATTGATTTCTTATTAAGAAAAACTAGCACAGCTGTAAATTCATTCCCTCCTCAAATTCCCAAACTTGTCTTGAATTACAGTCACTTCCATTATTTGCAGTTCTACTTTTCCTTAGATTTAGCTTTTCTCTTAAAATCATGTTTCTTCCTTCACTTTCATTGACTGTAAACTTGAAAAAACCCCCAAAATGCTCTGAACGTGCAAAGCAAGTTCTTGACAAATAAAAGGAGAACATACAAAGGTGTAACCATCAGTTCAGAGTGTCTCTGACCTTGACCTTGTGGAGAAAGACAAAAAGAATTGGAAGGAATCTGTGACCTGTAGAAAATTCAGCTGTCACTGATGAAGCCATCTGATAGCCTTGTGGACCAGAGGCATTTTTTGACATCAGAGAAAGAAAGAATATCTGTAAAACACTTTGATTCTCAAGGGCTTCAAAGAGCCTGTCTGGTACCACCCTGGATTTCTATGCCAGTTTAGGAAATATATGTACAGCCTTGCTCTACCTATTTGGTATCTATTATATTATATATCCAGTATAATACTGGAATGGTCTTCACCTTCTTTAAGAACAAAACCTCTTAATAAGAAAAAAGCATTTTTAAGTGATCCTTTTACTTTATTCCTGTCTTCTTAGTCTCTCAAAGAAGCAGCTGAATTGCCCCCAAAAACCTACATTATAACATGTTGCAAAACACACATTATCCAAGTGTTTTAGTGCAAGAAGCAGCCTGCTTTTCAGTTTCTTCTTTCCTTAGACAGTCTGCCTTATAACAAGAATCTTTTCATTGCTTCATTATTATTTGATAGCTTCCTATTATAAAAGCATTATTTAAACAATGGGTTTGATGATCCCACAATGAGAATTGTATTGAGAAGTTTCCATGGAAACAATACACAACATTAATAGCTGAAATGGCACTGAACTCTGCTTTTGGTCTACAGTAAAATACCAGAAGCACCTATGTTGAGAAGCTTTTAAATCCTTTAAATGATTTTTACATTTTATTTTTATGCCAAGGTTTTCATATTTCTGAGACTACAAAGACATATGGCAAAGTCCCTCAATAATTATAACTGTGCAATAGCAGGAGCTGTAATTATAGGTTCTGTAGCCAGATTTAATTTATTTCAGGCAAAAAAAAAAATTTACATCTTCTTAAGCACAAAATGCCATTTCATTCATTAATGTCTATTTCTAGTGAAACAGAGATCCTACTGTGGATATCTATATTGTGGCCAAATGAGATGCAAATTTTTCTAGTGTGCCTTGGTCTTGCTTTCAAGAGAAATGACAGGAAACATCTTCTCCATAGGAACACCCCCACATCTACCTCTTCTAAAAACCCCTTTGTACTCATCTGAAGGCAGAAATGGTATAGCATCCCCCTACAAGTGTCTTCCTACCTCCAAAAAAAAAAAGAAAA
>WAAE01037229.1:0-12013 GCA_013400495.1 Nicator chloris | reverse complement strand
AGGATTGTAACTGTGTAAAATAAACTACAGAATTATTGCTATCCATTAGTACTGAATGTGTAAGTGGTACTCCCACACCGTGTCTGGAGAAAGAATGGCAGCAATGTGTGCTGGCTTTGGCATTTGTTGTGTTATTCCACAGGCTGAGCAGGGAGTTCCCATGAAGATGGAAGTGAAAGCCATGACTGTTGCTCAGGTATTGGGTACAGTGAAGTGGCCACAGTGAATCCATGATTTTCCTTGGGCATAGTTGGGTGTGCAGGCTGACACAAGGGAGGTACCACTCCCCACATACTGTGGGTCTCAGGTTCCCCTATGCTTCCCTCAGTAAATCCCCCTACCTGGACTGGGGTACTGATGTTTCCCTCATCCATCTGTGGATGATTGGTGGATCAAGGCCTAAGCACTCACTAGATAGGCAGACTACAGCTTGACTAGGAGAACAGTTATACCTGGAACCACATCAAGCATATGGATGCTTTAATTTTTGTAACAATGGGTTGGGGATGGGAGTTACCTTACAGAGGCAGGGTCCTGTAAGCCTCATAAGCTCATGTATTTTAAGAAAAAGGACTTCTACAATACAAGCAGGATATGTTCTACTTAAGAAAGAGGGGACTTGGTTAGCACAAGTATAATAGAGAGCAGGATTTAACAGGCACTTCATTAAACACAAAGTGGCAACAACAGCTACAGGGTCTGCAGAAGAGATCGACCCTGCACCAGTGCTGTGTGACAGACACATGTCACTGCATGCTGGGAAAGCCTGTGGCTGTTTGCTGCCCAGTAACAAACCCCCTTCTTAAGAAGGGTTTTAGGGTAAGAAAAAACATCTCTTCCAGTGCAAGAGATGTTCAGGATCATCTTCTGGAAAGCCAATTGGTCATCCTTTCCCTGAGGGAACAGAGCTTCACAGAAATGCTCTGTATATCTTTACTGTTTAAAAGCCCCAAACCATGGGCAGTTAGTGAAAGGTATCCAGCCAACCCTAGAGAAACTTGACACTGGTGAGTGTCACGTTTTGTTTTCTTTTTGCCAGGGTCAGGAAAATTCTCAGTGACCAGGGTTCCAAGAGGCGAGTCTCTATTAAAACTCGAATAATTAACCAAAATCCTTCAAATGGTATTAAAATTACTTGAGTTTCCCTCAGTAAGGTTCACCAGCACTTCAGCAATGAGTTTCTTGATACACAGGTGTGTAGGTTTGTGCAGGAGCTGGTGTGAGGAGTGGAGCACTACAGGTTTCTCCCAGCTGCTCAGCAAGTACTCTCTTTTGGATGAAGAAAAACCTGCTAGAGGCTGAGTGCTTTGCATATGCAGCTTGCTGTAATTACCCAACCAGACTGCATACCTGTGTAACCCAGCCTATGGTGAATGGTTCTTTAATAGTAAGACATGAATTGTGTGCAGTATGTAAAAATCAGAACTGTTAAATTACATGTATGAAAATCTTTATTTGAAAATACAAACGTTTTTTAAACATTTTAAAAGATCTACACTGCAACCAAAAAAATAACTTACATCTTTTTGTACATTTTTTTCCCAACAAAACCTGTTTAACAGTTAAGAGTGAGGCAACACTTTCAAGCTGCTGTGACACTGATGAATATCCATGGAATGTGTCAATAGCAAACAAGCAAAGGGGAGGACAGACAAAAGCACTGAATGCCCACAACAAATTAGTGCACATCACTGATCAAGTAACATTTATACAAAGGATTTTTAAAAAAAATTGGTTCCTTCTGCATGAATTAACACACTCATTCTGGATCAAGTATGAACACTCAGACGTCATTGTTAAATCTTTTTATGATTGACATCAACGAAAAGACTGAAGTTTAAAAGGGCATGCAAAATTAAAGTTGGGGCAAACAAGGACTACACAGAGAAGAAAACTTGTCTTGGGTGTTCACTTTAGTGTATTCTACTTATTTGCACAGCTTGTCAAACAAAACTCTGCTTGTAAATGAGTGCTGAACTGTGCACTCACTGTCACATCTCTTGCTTGCCAAGGCATAAAACCTCAAAGAGGGCTGTCTATGAGCATGAGCACGTTGCAGTGTAAATTATCTCCTTATCTCCCATACCAGGACAGAAATACCTGTTCTCAGGTGAGATGGAGATGGTCAGTGCACCACACATCAACTTAAAGAGAATTATACAGTTCTCTTAAAAACAGTAGATTATTTTTCTCTTATGTCAAATATTGTTATTCTTCCAAAAAGGAATTATGCAACATCTGTAAATAAATATTTTAATCTATTTTACAAACGATAAACTATTGAATAAATACAAAAATCTCATCATTCCATATAAATGCACTTCTTTTACTTAAAAGGTAGTGTAATGATTAGATATTTTTAGCACAAAACTAAGCTGACTTCCTGGAAACAAACCCCACTGAAACGTATCAGTGTGTAGCAGACCTGCTGCAGTCCGTCCCTTCTCTTCTGCAAGTGCTGACCATAAGTACCTCTACTCAAAATCCTCATCATAGTCATATTCAGCCAAGTCTACATCAGCCAGATGGGAAGGCATTTCAAAAAATGGTCTTTTCTCCATTTGATACTTTAGAACACTGGCTTTCTGATGGTCTACAGGATTCAGTTCTGCTTCATACCTAGAAGCAGACAAAAAAAAAAAAGAAAATTGAGTCTATGCCAGGGAGTGCCTATATATGGGAACACTAACAATGCAGCTGCAGGAAGAACATACTTTCAAATATTTCATAATAAAGAAACATAACCAGAACAGCACCAGGGTTCTGTATTAATTCCCTGAATTTAAGTTGGCTTAGTCTCCTATCACATGCCAAACTTTCCAGTGTGAAATGCAGCTCTACTGAAAGGATTCAAAGCACACACTGACACACAGCTCCAGTGGAGTACTTACAGGCTAGAAATGGTCAAATGCAAGACTTAAGTACTTGCCAGAAACCTCTCAAGTCCTTTTCAAGAAAGCTGAGGTGAGGCTTAGTTAGGAAGAAATACAGCTGCTGTAGGTATGATAAAAGGGAAGGAATACTGGATTGAGGGTCTTATTGACATGTGCATGAGCACCAGGAAGCGATAGCAACGGTGCTTCTACGCAGATGCTGGAAAGCAAAGCCCAGCTGTTAACCCAGAAATTATTGATAACCACCTGCTGCTGATGCAGATGAATAGATGGATAATCAAATGTAAGTTTAACTAACACAAGCCAGTGAAGGCTGATATTTAAAAAACGTTAGCTTCAACACTTTAGGTGGGATCAATCTGTAATTCAGAGCTTTTAAAAAACCCATGAAGTCTCTGTGGAGGTTTACGGTAGCAGATTAAAAACTGACCATTTCCTGGGTTAGGGTGATTCAGGTTCATGCATGTCTTCCCAATGACTACTGAATTTCATCACATGGTTTTTTCCATCTACTTAACAGGACTGTGCAGAGAATGAGCTTTAGATACTGCAGTTCTTGTTCTTTAAAACTGCTTTATAAAGGCATTATGTGCTCACCAGTTGTTCTTTCAGAGAAAGACATAGGGCAAAGAAGACAAATACTAAGAATCCACTATGAACACTAAAACAGAGCAGCACCATGAGTTTCTCCCATGAGTTCACCACTGATTTAAAGAGGAAACAAAAGTCATCTGAAGGGTCAATTCACCAAGTTACAAATTTAAAAACACAGGCTTGTAAAAAGAGATGCATATTCTAGAATATAGAGTTTTGGCTCACACCTGTATACTTGGTAGTCTCATGCACCACTAATTACATATTTTTGAGAAGGATGTCTTTTTTCTTTTTTAAATAAATGATAGTGGTTGAGAGGCTCTACTTTAGTAGAGAGGATTCATATCAGCCATCCTGCTGCATTCTTACCCGTCATTCCACTGGTCACTTGCTGCCTCTTCTGCTACCAAGATATCATACTCTTCAGCAGCATATTTCTCCCAGTCAGAGACCTCTTGACTTTCACCTTCACCATCCTAAACAATCACATTGCATGTTATACAAAACAGTATTAATTGCTAAGCCCGTAGCTAGAAAGACTTTTGAAGCTTCATACTCACCCGCAACATGGAAAACGGATCCTTCTGTTCATGGTCAAGGTATTTTTCAATGTTGAAAAAGGTATCAAAGAACACATTTGTCAACTTACATCTCTTTAAATCATGCAGAGTAATTTTTCCTGTAAAGAAGATTATGAGATAAGATAATTAGAGATAAAATTATTACAGCTGAAGAGATTATTTCTCGAAAGTGGAGGCATTAAAAGGTACAGTATTATTACTCAATCATCACTGCTCAACATTTGTCACTGATCCTCAATGCCATGGGAGAGATGCAAACAGATGAAATACACACTTTGACATGTGTCCTTCAAAGTGTACAAAACTTTTAAACGGTTCAGATTTTTTTCCTTGCTGTGGCTGTCATATCCCACAGCCTGTCAGTATGCTGGAGTGAGATGCAGTCTACCTCCCTCAGCTATTAAAAATCTTTTAAGGTATTAGTTTAAGCTTCGACAGATAGAAGTCTCCAGTGAGTTAGCCATTCCTTCCTAAGGGGTGCTTGGGTGGCAGGTAGGAATCTCCTATGGCAGCAGCCCTCTCTCTTCCCTGACTTGAGCAGACAAACGTATGACAGATGACAATGTGTGACTATGCTTCATAAAGATGAATTTTTCATAGAGTCAAGGTTGTCACACTTGTCCAGTCTGATCAATATTTACTGCTTGAGAGGAAAGCTAAATGCTCAGAGGTGTTTTGTTTGATTTTTATAGAGTGATACTTTAAAGACTCCAATCAATGGATTTGAAAACATTAGAAGTATTTGTCAGGTTGCTCAGAAATGTTACCCTATTTCAAAGCCGAATATTGACGCTTCTGCGGAAAGGCTAAAAAATATGAGATACACAAGGGAACACAGATGACTATCCTTAAAAACTCCCCTTTATTGATTCACCTGGAATACAGAAAATCTTCCATTGTTCATCAAATAGGAGCTAACTGAAGATGTTATGGAAGAGTTCAGTGAAAGCCAGACTTGGAAGAGTATTTGCTCAGCATACTGTCCCAGTCTCTCAAAAACCATAATTCAAGGACATCACAGGGAAGCAAAATCCAAATCCCATTTATACATGGTTGCCATACTTGCATTTGTCATGAAGGGCCCCAGTATGTTCTGCCTGGCTCATAGCTGGTGCTCCAGAAATCCCCCGTGGCACCTGTGCCCTATCTGTCAGGCCCACACAGATGTCTGATGCACCACGCCATCTCAAGTGGCAGCAGCTCGCCACAACCAAGCAAATGATTGAATCCTAGTTACATAAGCTCCCAGTTTAGGTTAGACTCCTATATTTGGTTCATTGATTTGCTCTGCAGTTTCCATTTATTGCAATGGGAGCTTAGACACAGAACACTCATGTAGGTACCTACCACTGTCTCTCAAACACTAACAAAACAGGAGTAAAATTTAAGTAATTAATTCAGGTCTCCAGAAATTAAAGTTTGCTTTTTTGTACACAGAGCATTCTATAGAAACTGTATCACAGTTTAGCCATAACTTTATGAAGTGTCTTCTTTTGTTTCAAAGCTACAAAGTGAAACATCAATTAACACTGCTAGTTTTTTGTAATAGAAAAGCGAAGATTTTTTCTTAATCCACCTTTTAAACATAATTGTTTTTACTAAAAAAAAAAAGAAAAAAAAAATCAATCCTTCTCAACTGGCTTTGATTTGTATTACCCTGAATAACTCATCTTGGTTGTGTTTGATAGCCTTATCATCCTCATGACATAGAGGAGATACAAAAATCTTGTTTCATTTTAAATGCAGAACAGAAATGTTATTATAAATGCCTTTCAGAAGCACAGCGTTAAGACTGGAAGGGAACTACTGAGCTCAGGAGGTGACTGTGAGCAACCATATAACAAATGTGCTTCTCAGAGCTTGCCTCACTTCATTTTAAATGCCCCCTAGCCCCCATGCATTACACAGTGTTGCTCTAAAACTTCACTGATATCAGGAGTGGAGCTTTCAGATGAATCATACTTAATATTCCTTTTTCATTTACAATTTTTAAGTCTGCCTTAGAAATGTGCTTTCACTAAGCAAATCCATTTTAACTTGTTTAAATAAGAATAGCAAGCTTTACCTTCTAGTTTTGAGCCGTTTCAATTCTCTCGGCATACAAAAAACCACATTGCAATAAATGACAAGTCTCTTCAAAAAAATTAAATTTCTTGTAATTTAGATATTCTTAATACTAGAAAGAAAGTGGGCAATAAGCATGACTTACTAATTGGTTGTCTAACCATAATTGTATAGAACATCATGCTCACTTCATAAGTTTTTTTCAGGTGTAAAATGTGAACTGAAGCTTCATCAGCTGAAGATGATACAATGTCAAATGCAGGAGAGTAGAATGCAGGTCTAGGAAAGTTCAAATGGATGTAGAAACAGCCAAAACCTCAGAACAGTTCATTATTCTGTTAATTTTAAGCCCCTTGTCATGAATTTCCTAAACTGGTCTAAGAGACAAACACTGTTTAGAAACTGTTCCCTCCAGAGAAACTCAATTGAATGAGCACTGAAGAGGTGAGAAATGAGTGAACCATCAAGAGGTTTTCCTGAGAGCCTCATCTCAGCTAGACAGTGACAAGGTTTTACTTAAGACTAAATGTGGCTACAAGCACAAAATGAAAGCTGACAAGGAATTTTAAAGCAGCATACTAAATTTTAGTATGGAAAGAATGCTTGCCTGCTGTTGGAAGACTGATCAATTATTAAACTTTAACAGACTTCAGTGAAAAGACAACCTCAAGGCACTTTATTTGTAGGAGCAACCGAGTGCTCTTAAGTCTCCACCAACTCCTAAATACAGAGAAACAGAAGTTGCAGATGAAAAAGGAGTTTATTACCTTCATGTCGTGGCTTTACAAGATCCAGCATCTGGCACAGGCAGTCTTCAAATGGCAAAGGTTCTATAGCCATGTTATCTAATTTTTGGCACTGCTCTTCATAAAAATATTCCAATTCATACATAGACAAAGCACCATCCCCATCAAGATCCATGCAGCGGAACCAGTATTCAATGCTGAAATTCAGTCATTAACAGCAAAGAGACAAACTTACTACAGAATTTCAAGAATTCATGTTGCCTGTTTCAAAGGCAAAACTAGACTTAAGAGTACATTCCACTGATCCAGGAAAAGTCATGAAACACCACTTACTGTGGTAAGAGTTGCTGGTATTTGCTATGCCATCCATTATTGCATTTGAAAACACATTTGTTAATGGCGTGAAGAAGACATGGTTTTACATTAAAAAAAAAAATCAAGGGACACAATGAAAAATTGAATTGTACATGAGAGCTTCAGTATTTTGCATATGTTCCCATACTGAACAAGCTAGTGACATGTCACATGATAGGTTTCTTATCAGTACCACACAGCTAATAGTAGCTGCACAGCTTCCCCAAAATCACTGGCATCATGAAACAGCAGCAACGTCCTTAATGTATGGCCCTGTTCATAAACAGGCCACACAGAACTTAAGAAACAGTAACATTGAATTAGCCTCTTAAAAGTCATTAAACTAGACTTCTGCAGCTACAACAGGAGACACTGATAAACAAGGATCATGCAAAGAACTGGGCCAGTTGTCCACTCATGTTTTGATAGTTCAGCATCTTCCATTAGAGTTGCTGCTGTTCATTAGTGGTCCCCATTTAAGGACTGGAAAAACAAAGTCTTTATTTCTGCTGAAACAAATTCATTCTTACCTAGTTGGTGTTTTCTTGTCCTCTTCAGATATCAAAAACCAGACAAAATCAGCGTAGCTAATCTTCCCATCTTTTTGTGCTTTTCTACCTCTTGGAGACCAATGAGGAAAAAAGATAGAAAATTTATTTTAGAACACCTAGCTTTTACTAACCATAATTAAGGATTGTTTTCCTTTTTGGTATTTACTCCTAAATGATCCCGTGTTCATAAGGTGCTTAACTCTTAGCAGAACAGTCATCTCAATTTTTGATGATATATACAAGTACATATGCTTTTTAGAATTTCTATTCAGGTAGAAGTGATGAGAACTTAAAAGCTTTACAGAACTCCACTAGCTAAAAGGTTTTGAATGAAAATATGAAGATAAAAATGAAATAGAAATGTTCAGGAAGTCAGTGTCCATGGCAAGAACATAGTTGCCTGTTTCAACTTTCATAACTGCAGCAACCAAATAAGTTGCACATAGTCCACTTGTCTAGTAAAAAGTCATGCAGGCAATTGCTAGACATACTACATTTCAATAATGAAATTAATTTTTTGCTGTTTTATCTTCAGGATGTCTGGGAAGGTATGGTACATGTTTTGTCTTGCCCAAGAAACTCAGATAAAGAAGTAAGCTCTAGACATATGCCTCCTAAGTCTCTCATTTCAGCTTTTATTTCTGTTTATAAGTTGTTTTCTATCTCAGATACTGTGCTGGGAAACACTTCAATAATTAATAAAATGCCATAAATACAAAAGAGGAAGTCAATCCTAAGGGGAGAAATGAAGAATGACCATCAAAAAAGTGAATTAACTCAACTGGAAGCATTTTTGTAAATTTATTGATGCAATAAGCATTGATTTTACAATTAGTACTTAAAAGCTCAGTTCTCCTTGAACATTTTACAGGTTTGAGGGATGGAAAAAGAATGATGCTAACATTTCTTCCTTCTTCATTCCCAGTGCTGCTAAGTCATACAATATCCAGTGGGCAGTGTGTATATGGGTAAAGACAGTGAAGAACTTTACTGTGCCAAAGGTTCCAAGACCACTCTAGTACTACTAGAGTTTAAACTGCAATACTAAATCTTGAAATTCACTGCTCCTTTGTGAGGGGGAGCCATCTTTTTCCCTTAGAACACCACACAATTTAACAAGCAAAAATTAAATTGGACTTAGATCAAGTACCTTGTTACTGCTCCTGAGAAGATGCGCTCTATCATCCTATTTGAAATTGCTGTGAAGAAAGGTTTGAAACAGTGTCAACTCAATGCAAGTTATTGTGTTGTTGAAGAGTTTACTGGAACTCTCCTCTTATATACGCAGATCAGTGAGAAAGATCAAGTGTAGTGCTCATTAATCCCTTTGAGTCCTTTTAGAGAGGATCGCTTAACACAAAGTCTCCGAAGCGAAGCTGCAACCACCCAGCTTTGAATTCAAACTTAATGCAGATATAGTAATGAAATTGTAATACAAGTAATAAAATTGGCTGATTAATAAAACTGCATTTCCCAGTTCTTTGACAAGTAAATCATGTTTTCCAGTGGCACTAAGTTTTACGTGACCTTGGCAAAGAGCCAAAACAGAACTGGCGTGATCATACATAATAAACATACCTTACTGATTCTGACAGGGGTCTATTTTTGACATGGTTTTGACCCATGCTTCTATTTTGAAACTATTTCAGGGATTTTAGAGACATGTCTGAACTGAGCACTACCTTTGTAAAGGATATTCAATTTATCCTTAAGAATCTGCAAAATTAAATTGCAGGTCTATATATTAGGTGGCACTATATTAGTTGTGCTTTCTTTCTAAAACATGCTAACTTAATAGAGCAGCCACTCGAAAGCAGTTTTCTTTTCTCACTGTCCTAAAGCATAGTCAAACTTTAGCAGGCAAATTTTCAGAAGCTATCAGAATTGTGTTTATCCTTTTTACCATGGGATAATACTCCATAATCACTTTGTGCTTAAGTAAGCTTTCCAGTCCTGAAAGGAACACTATTAAGATGGACACGAGGCATCTAAAAAGAGCCCCAACAGTTCCATAAAAGCTACAAGAATATTTAAAATAGGAACAAGCATGCAAGGCTGCAGAATCACAGTCATTGCATATTATACATGCAGCAAATGTAAACCTGCTAACTAGTGCTAAATAGTATTAAACCAAAACACACTACAGCTGAGTTAGCAAAACTTCAAAATAAGCCAAGTACCTGAAAGTATGTTTGCCTTTTCTACTCTTTAAATACCTTGCCATAAAAGTAATGCTACTTGAATAATATCAATAAAATGGATTGTGTCCAAGATAACAACCCAAAATTGTCAAATAAAACCATTTATAATACACCAACACTTAAGTGGTATTTCCTCTACTTCTTTGTCAAGATCAGAATTCAAATTCAGAATTTTCCTCAAATGTGGTATTTGTAGATGCAGAGTAGCATCACAGATGACTTGTCCTGCTTTAGTTCACTGAGTCAGCAGGACCAGCTACACCAGACTCATGAAACCACTTCCTCAGCTCAAAGTTTACAGGCCATTTAATACATGTAAACAAAGGTGCTTTATTTGCCATACCATAATCATTATGTCGAGCTAAATCCTTCCGATCAATATAGAGGTCATGGTCTGTATCCAGCTCCCAAAATTTGCAATAGATAACATAAAAATGTTCATATGAGAAGTACTCTGTCAGCTGGTTAATATCAGCTTCCTCTTCCAATAATGCCACATTCTATTATCAGAAGGATAAACAGAACAAATGAAAGAGTTTGTAAGACATTTATTTGTTGAATGATCTGAGTTCTCAGAACCAAGTTAATATCTAATGCTATTTCAGTGAAACAATTTTTGTTTTCAGGGACAATGCACACCATACAGTGTGACAGGAAAACTGAACACACATGGCAGAAAATGAATGCATTCACAGAAGAATGAGTAGATCGGACCAACTTCTGCTACGCACATTTACATGTTTACAGGTCTAAATACAAAAAATTACATTTAAACATATTCTAATGTATGAGAACTAATGCCATCGGGTCTTCATTACTTTTTGGAAAAGGAAGAAATGCTATTTATGTTACTCCCTTAAGCCTTTAGTTAATGCAGTTTTAAAACTTCTAGAAATATCTGTCTTGCAAAATTTTAGATATTACATACCTGCAAGAAGTTGCTTCTCCTGAGCTCATTACAAGTTATTTTCCCAGACCAGGACCTATTTACCGTATAAAATATTCTCTGTATGACCTGCAAGAAAGAGAAAATGGAAAGAAACTTCAGCTATGGTATGTAAATACCTGTCCAAATATTTCTTAGAGATGTCTTAGTACAGCTGCATTAGAGAGCTCTATCTTTCCCCTATTTCTATTGTTCTCATTAGTTAGAGCTTCTCTTGTGTCATATCATCCACTACCCAAACCCTTTCTAAATCTACATCTAGACTCATCTAGGTAAGTTTTCTTTCAATGCTGCAGTACCTATATCTCACGCAGTAATGTTGCAGAATACTCATATGCTGTCCAAAATATGTATATTGGCAATTTCACTACCTCAAGTCTTCCAGATCTACAGGATATAATCTAATGAACCTATATGTGTATCTTACTACTTCAGATTTAAAGACCTGCATTTGCTATAAGACATTTTACTTCATAACTGTATTTACAGAAATAGCATTGGGACTGTTTAAAGATCAGACTATAGCAGATGTTGCTACTTCTGAAGTCTATAAACACAACAAATCGACATCTGATAGAAATACTTCCTGCAGGTGCAAAGAGAATGTTTTTGCCCATTTAACTTCATTCTATTTGGGAGTTCCTTGAAAAAAACACCTGTTAATAGCATTGTAAATAGTACATTAATATTTTCCAAGTGAGGAACAACAACAACAATCTATGCAAGAAAGATGACTAGTTCTTGTGCCATGACTGATACTGGAACCAGAAACAAATGTATCCAGTTGAGTATCCAACACTTTCTTTTACATGTACATCAGCTCAACCTTACAGGTCTTAAACTAATGGTTCTATGGCTATTTTGGACAACTCATGCATTCAGTATAGTTTCCCTGGGTTTAGTTTACAAACTAAAGACTTTAAATAAGACTTTAAAATATGATTTTTCTGCTACTTAACTGAATTCAGTATTCACTTCAATGAGTTTGACTTAAGACAACCAAATGTACATTTCAAGTCAGTCATTCACCACTAAACAAAAAGCCAGATGAAAAAACCTAAACAAATTATGAACGACAACTG
>WAAE01037154.1:0-10269 GCA_013400495.1 Nicator chloris | reverse complement strand
ATGAAATGTATGTGAGCAAATACCAAGAAAGTACGAAAAAGCAGGCTATGCAAGCATACAAAGTAGAAAAAGTTTTACAGCCATCCTTCTCCTGTAAGTGCTGTAGTGGCTTGGTGTCATCATTTTGAAAAACTATTCACATTTTTTTTCTGTAACATTTAACCCTAATTCTCATTACAGTTTTTTAGGAAGCCAAGCATATCTAAGTCCTATATTTTTACAGTTCATGTACTGAGACCTATCAGCCAGAAAATCTATGCATCACCTGCACACCTGACTCTTGCATCCTTTTTGTCCACTGAAAGGAATGAGTCAAGGTCACCAGAAACACTGACGAAGCTGCACAGCAAAGCCCACTTTTGCTTACAGTTAATCCCATAGCAATGTACCATCTTCCCAAAAAAGCATTTTGAATCCCATGTTTAGTACCCTATGTATTTAGTATTTCAGGTTAGTTATTGTTTTGGCGTTTGTTTTAAAGGTTTGTTTGTTTCTTTAATCAAATCTACAGTTCATTGGAAGAGTACATACACTCCTAAAGCATCAAGAAATGCAACTAAATTCTGAATCTGCTTCTTCAGTATATTAAGATTCATCCATGTTCACAACAGACACTGAAGTATTTGATTAACTCACAGCCCATGCCTTTAGCTATTTCCTAAACTGAGTGGGTTTGGGGTCACACAGAATATTTACTTAACCACTGTTACTATTCATCTTTCACAAACACAGGCATATCACAAATATTTGTATTTACAACTTCTAAGATACTTCACAAGGTAAATTTTAAAATTAAAAACAAATTACTCTTTTAAAAAGGAAGCAAATGACAACAGCTAACTTCTAAAAAAACACCATTTTGAGAGTCTTTCATGTAAGTCTAAAAGCAAATACTCAGACTGCTTACTGACTGACGGATCCCAGAGATTGTTTTAGTTCTATACTCCAAATTAGTCCAAGTGTCTGAAGATGACATGATCCCTTTAGGAGAGGTACTGGCAAAAATTTATGCTCTTTCTTGAAACAGGTTCACACTTCAAAGTAACCAACCACATTTTACATCTTTTTTCCTGAACTAAGATTTATCAAACTTTTAAACCAGAAGGAAAATAAAAAAATCAATACACACTAAGCTCCCTACACATTAGCACTTAAGCCAACATAACAGAATTTTGCATCTTCCATTCTCTCATCTTTTCCCCTTTTAACTAGGTATTCAAACCTTATGATTGCTCAAGTCACTCCCATAATGAATAGACTTGTGCATTCCACAACATGCAGTCTGATTTAAACTCAGTATTTCCAATTAAGCTGTGCTCCATTTCCACAGCGTTCAGGGTTTCAGAAGAAACTTTAAGATAGTGCTATAGTACAGACCAGCACAGTGTATAGTACAGACCATCTAGGTCTTCAACTCATCATTTATAAGATGCTAGCCCACCTTCAGAAAAGTATGATGTTTGAGAGCTAAGACAGTTTAAATATTAGCCCCCAGTAGCTCATAGTCTTAATAGTAATAAAGAAACGATATGGAAATACAAGATTTAGTATTTTTATATGGATGGCCAACTCTTGCTTCAGAGAAACAATTACACATATATCAAAGCATTAATTACACATATACCAAAACATCTCTGGAAGCTATCCAAAGATTCACTTTTGCCTCCAAGGGCCCAAAATAACCTAAGAGCACGTAAAATGTGTATATGACAGGAGTCTGTACATTCTAACTGATATTGCAGTAAACCAAGAAGAATAGACAAGGATATACCCTTTAATAGCCTTGACATAACAGCTCTGGATGCCTGGGAAATACGAGAGAAACGGAGTGCAGAAAGTATCCAGGCTTGCAAGCTCCCTTCCTGGGCTACCCTCCAGACAGCAACATGTACCACAACTGGAGGGGTTTATATCCCCATTCAGACCTTATTTCAAGCAAAAGCCTTTGCAGCAGATGAGGAGGCTTTCTGCCCTCGACAGAACTGCCTGGCCATCCTGACAGGCCAAGCATTCAAGTCCAAGGAAACCAACAGAGAACACTAGATCCTACTTCCTTGGAACACAAAGCTGGTTCTGAAGATGTATAATATATTACATATTCAAATCCTACAAAGCGGTTAATTCAGTCAAAAAGACACTACAATCATTCAGTAAGGAGATTACATCACATTCAAATAAATAACTAATAGCAAGACCTATTTAAACTTGTTAATGCTTATTTGAAAGACCTCCTGGAAACCTGAACACTATAAAAGTTCATGTTGTGCATCCTACCAGATGATAAGAATAGACACTGCTGTCCATAGGACAATATTAAAGCAACTATCTAGAAGACAGTTGAAATTCTACCAGAGATATTTTAAATAATTTTAATTAAACTGCTTCTGCTCAGCACTCACTTTTGCCCATCCACATACTGGTATTTACTTCATACTTACTAGATACATGGACATGTGCTGACGTTGCATGGCATGCAAACACAACAGGACAACCAGGGTTAGGCTGATTCCCCCTTTTTATCAGTCAAATTTGCTTGGCAGCAAGTTGCAGGGAATACAATAGCTCTATCCCTGCAGGAAGCTTCCAACATACACATATGCTTGTTACATCTTGAGTGTCTGGCTATCTCATGCTCTGCCCACTGTCTTGTTACTGCACTGAGGCTGCAGCCATACCCTTTTCTCAACACCTTTTAAAAAGAAGCATTAGTGACCTCAGGAGCATTAGGATAAGAGGGCAGGTTTTTTAAGCTAAAAAAACGACAACAGTGAAAAATGAAGACTGTGAAAACAAGTGTATTTGAGTGCCCTGTATTTGAAGTACAAGAGGGTTGAGTTAGCCTTAGAGTGTATACAGGCTGCTTAGAGAGGGATTTTTAATCAGTGCACATCTCTCATGCCTCCAGTCTCTGCTGTTAATATTCACAATGCATGGATAGTTAACTTATTTAAAAGCCTCCCTCCCCCAACATTAAATAATACCTTCTCAACAAAGGCACTTTGAAAGATAAAAAACACACAGCAAACACCAACCTAGGACAAACATACTGTTCTATAATATTTACTTCTTTCAATCCATTTTTCCATACATTTGATAAAAAAATCTGCCTGCTTATGTCACAGGTATGATGAATTTCTACAGAAGCGCTGTAAAATTTAGGAGATAACAGCATTCACAAAAGCCTACTTGCTTCCCTCACACGTATGAACCTTACAAAAAGGAACAGAGAGTATTATTAGAGGAGAATAGTTAAAAAACTACATAGAACAGAATATCAAAATATCCTTACCGTACACTTCTACACATAGATTTAAAGATCCTGTAGAAAAAAGGACGGCATTTGAGTGAAAGTCTCCTCCAGTTATACAGGAGTCAATCTGTTCTCAAACTTTTTTTTTTCTGTATTTTCAAGCTATTAATTTTCTGTGTGAATAGAATCAGATACATTCCTCTGAAGAAAATTATGCCCATACTGTACTATGGGCTTTTAACAGCTCACCTACTCAGAAAGGACTATACCAATACTTTTTAAAACCTCTGTAGCATTAAACCCACCTATCTACCATCACGTATTTATTCTAAAGCTAAAATGAATTCTCTGCTTTATAATTATATCATCAAATAGTCACATCAAGTACATCAGCCCACATGTCCTTACGAAAATTAAGGACATGACAACTGATTTAAAATAAGACCTTGCATCAGTGTTCAGGAGCACAATTTGAGCCGAGTACATAATGAGGAGTGAGGCAGTCAGAAAGAAAATGCATTTCAGAGAGAAAATTTGCGGTACAAGGTGAATGAAGCTATGAGAATACAATCACACTGATAAACCAGGATAAGGAAAATAAGCTATTCTGGGCTGCTGAGATGAATTGCAACATGGAGTGTCTTTTTCCAATAAAAATTAAATTGAAATGAGAACTGAACTCATCTGATAGCTCCATTTTTTATCCAACACCCATTACGGTTTCATTGTCCAAACTACTTCACTCCCAACCTCCCTCAATTGTTCCACAGGCAGTATTTCTACTTCCCACAGAAACTGGAAAGTACTGGTCAAGTATTCAGTCTTAAAAATACAAACAAATATGTTCTATTAAGTAATTCCATTTCTTCCTCCAGAATGCAGCACAACTTCTTTCTACCTCAGGTCATGCCCTATAATCATATTCAGCCCTAAAGTTTCCACAGAAGGGCTGTGCACTGTCACCCATTTTACGTCTCCCCCAGCCAAGCACCAATCCAAAAAAAGAGATGCCTTACCTCAAAACTCTTACATGTAGCGTATCAAAAGCAGAAAATACCCAGTGCAATTTTACTGCTTAGGGGTTTTTTCAGCATCAACCCCAAGTCCCCAAAGAAAATTAATAAGTGTGTTGTCAAGAAATATGCCAAATTACAGATGTTCAAAGTGAGAAATAATCAGGCTCCAGTCTTATGCCGATAAAAGTATAGAATCTTCCCTGACATTGAAGAAAGATTCAGTCATTCACTAAAAACTCTCATTGTAAAGTTAAATGCTTAACAGGAGCATGGCTTCACAAACCTTATAAATCCCTTCTGTCTGTTGCATCTTCAAACATAAGCTATGCCAGAAGCAAGCATGCTGAGACCCACCAGTAGTTCAACAGTGATTAACCCCTTATGCTTCTAGTAGTCTGCTTTGATATAAATCAGTCTGTTTCTTCATGCTATTTACACTGGGCTCCTCTCAGCACGCTGCCTCTCTGTCTGGCTTCTTCGCAAGCACTTTAAGCACAGTTGCTGGAACACAATAGCCCAGTAAAGCACTTTTTTTCGATGCAAGCTATACAAACTTACTTCAGCTGGGCATAGGGGAGAGGTGTGTTCTTACCATTTAAATACTCTAAGTCTAATTACATTTGGCACAGACATATGAGTTTTGATTAGCTGCACTGACACAGAGAGCAATACTGAATATAATCTTATTAACACATAGGATCATACCTTCCAGAAGCATCTTAGAATTCATTTAAAAATATACTTTAATCAGTTAAGACCATAGTGCAGTTTAGTTACTCCCTAGTAACTGCACTTCATAGTGCAGTTTAGATGCTTGACAAGAACTCAGTAGAACTAATTTAGACTTGAAGAGGAAATGCCACAGTGGTGTCATATAGATACCAGAGAAGCCTGTCTTACAATACCATCACAAGCAGAGGTGCAACCAAACTTCCACAGATGTCCTGCAGTAACTCATGTCTGCAGCACACAGGAATCCACTGCTGTTGGTCACAACATCAGCTTTTGAAGAAGTCTGCTTATGGTGCCATCTGAGCAATCTAGGGCTGCCTATGAGTCTCCACAAACTTGTATCAAACACATCAGCTGAACAAGACTGTCAACAATTCCATTTACATCAGCTGATGGTTGAAATAATGTACATTCCCTTTACCCACAAGTAATATTAATCCACCTCAGTTTTGAGTAGGGTTTGGAGAACTATGCCACTATTCTGAATATTTACAACACTCAGAGCAGCCTCTGCAGAACAAAGAACCACAAAGAACTTACCACACAGAGATAAAAGGAAACGTCTCCAAAAACCAGCACCAGTTCCAAGAAGCCATGAATAATGAAGGTGAAGAGTAGATATAAATAGAATAGAAGACTCAACAGGCCACAAGGATTTCAATGGAGAAGGAAAGATCTCACTTCTTGCTGTTTCCTACCACAATTCCTCAAAAACAAGCAGATATTTTTCCCACCACTACAGATCAAGAAGGAAGATTACTATTTATTCCACATATCTTAAATTCAGCATTGCCTGTCCATGGGAAAGGTCTTGTTCAGCTTGGTCTGAACCTCACCAGTTCTCCAGCCTAGTGGCATGTGTCATTCTAGTCTAGACTTCAAGTCTTGGATTATCTCACTTTCCCCCACAACCTTCAGTTTTCTTGTTAGGACAGTGACACCAGTCCTTGAGCTACATCAGAGATAGAAAGTAAATTCCTAGGCTGACTGTGGATTGAAAAGGATTAGAGACAGAAAAATTCTTGTTTACAGGGAAATTTGCTAATCATTCGTACAGCAACACGATTTAAACATGAATGCAACCTGCAATTGGCACTGCAAATATGTCCTTACCAAGGTAAAAAGAAACCCACAGTAAAGCTCTGCAATGCACAAAGCATCACTTCTAACAGTTGTATTGACTGATTTTACATCCCACATATATGCAGAAACACAGTGCTTAAAACTAACGTCACGGTTCAAAATTGTCCCATTTATTATGCTGAACACATGATGTTGCATAAACAGCATCAGGAAACAAAGTTATGACATTTTCCTATAGCATCTTACCTATTATATCATAGATAGTAAAGAAACATTTTAAGAATTCTGCTAAGGATCAACAAAGACATAACGACATTATCTTGCTACCCCCTTCCCACTCATTCCAGAAATGCAAATCTGCATTTAAAACAATCATATTTTTCTTGAAAACAAATCTGATGTCTGGTCAATTAAAAGCAAATAAATACAAGTCGGACAAATTTGAAATATCAGCTATGGCTATGTTAAAAAATAATGAGGTTGTATCCAATCCTTTTTCAGAAACGTATTTACACATGATTGCACAGAAAATGAAACACAGCCTTTACAGTATTACAAGGCCAAAAAGTGGCCTATAAATATGCATGCACACTGCTGTCTGAGCCAATTATTACTTTACCCTTGTTAAGATGGAACAGTTTTGTTACAATATGACAGAGTCCTTCAGTTCTTGAAAGCCTCCTGTGTGCTTGATCTGTACACACAGACTCACAGACTGCTCCCCCTCCAGGAAACAAAGGAAGCAAAAGTACTTGTATTGAAGGCATTGCCTCCAATAACTCAGCCTGTCCTCAGTCTCCTTGGATTTACGCACTCAACTTTAACAAACATCAAAAGATTAAGAAAGAGCAGGTTTGGCAGACCTCATATTAGGCCCTAAAAACATAAGCAGAAACCATAACACAGCTCTAAATAAATATAGTTCAACCCATGGTTAAAAGGGATCACGTAAGATACTTTACTTATGGGTAATGTCAACCCTTTTTTATTTTATTCTGACAGTCATACAAGTATCTTCTCAGGAAGATAGCACATGATGTGCTACGGCCTTTTGCTTCTTACAAAAAAAACCATAATTTCCAAACTAGGAAAAACTGTCAGCACTCAAAAAAAGTGAAGTCAAAGCATCGCAAACAGGCTGCTAGCCAGGATAAGGCTGCTGCAGCTCAACAGGTCAGCCCTACTAGGAAGGACACAGAGGGACCGGATCCAACACAGAGGATTCTGTGACAAAGTCTGTTTGAGAAGTTAACAAAAAAAAAAAAAGCATGAAAACAGAGAGCAGTGTTCCAGGGGTCTGCCGAACCCACTCAGCTTTGCTGCAATGGTACCATCTGGAAAAAGAAAATCCCACTTTCTGCAGGGGTACAGCTTCTCTAAGCACTGCCCAAGCATCAGGAAGCGCACTCATGTTTCGCCTTTGCTTCCACAGTTTTTAAAAGGGATCTGACAAAGATACAAAAAGAAAATCTACCCTTAGCTGCCCAGATGTGCTGCAGACCATGCCATTGCTATGCAGCAGGAAGGATACTCCCTTCCTGCCCATCCTGATGGCCATCTTGTCAGGAAAAAGCATTTTGCGGTGTTGAAATTTGCTGTCACAACATCTGCCTGTTGCAAAAGACCCACAGAGTAGCCAGGAGGCAGCAAGAGAAAGCTGGCAGAAGGACTCCTGATTCAGTATGGGGAGAAATCAAGGACACAACCCAACCACAAACCTGGTGGGTAGCTCCTGGGGCCTGGGAAAACACCTTTGCTTGGGCAAAGGGACAAGAGCTGGAAACCTGCAGCAGAAGAAAAACCACACAGGCACGCACACACACACACACATATATCCTCACACACCAGTTCAGACACAACAAGGCCCCGCAGGTTTAAGGAGCAGGTATCAACACAACAGTCCCGATCCTTCCAGCAGGCCCATGACACTGAGGAGCAGCAGTGGCTGACCCACGCCGCATCCCCACAAAGAAACTACTTGGCAGGGCAGGGAACAGCCAGCTGCAAAAACCACATCTTCCTAACACTAAGCACACACTTCAGAGGGTTGTTTTGTTTTCATTGGTTTATCTACTTTATGAAGTGGGAGAGAACAAAGACAACAAAGTTTTCAGCTGAACGGTAGGAACCACTAAGTTTAAACAAAAATTATTAATACTGTGACAAAGCAGTATTTTCTTACCTTCCCTTGGATAAAGCCACCTCTTTGGCAGCTTTTTGTTCTTCAGTTTTCTATGGCTGTATTAATTTTCTTATTATCATACACAGAGCCATTAGTAGCATTAGCTATGCACTATGCTCTGCTCTAGATAAAGATATTAAACTAGCCACAGTGAGTATTTCCTTAATTTCTCAATGAAAGCAGAAATTAGCTACACAGCAAAATGAAAAGAACTTTGATATTTTAGACACTACACACGGCATTTTCATCCTCTAATTATTTTAATAATCCTTTTCACAGGTCAAGAAATCCATGACAAATGCATGGAAATAAGTATTTATACTCTGTGCACGTGAAGGCATCCATATCCACATCATTTTCAAACCTCTCCAACGCTTCAGCTCTTACACAGATTTTTAAGAAAGACTTTTTTACTGCCTCTTTAACTAGCAGGATGAAAATTTAGTAAAACTGATCTTCAAAGTCATTTTCAGTTGAAAAAACAAACAAAACTGAAATACATAAGAAAGAAGCCTATTCATCTTCATCAGCTGTTGACATCATCACCATTTGTCCCATGGAAAAAAATAATCCAGAGGAGAATACATATACTCTGGAAAGAGGTGTTGTTTTGAGGGGGTTTTTTGTTATCCCATGAATACTAATGAAGCAAAAGCGGTTTAGTTCTTTATAAAATCTATTTCCATTCACATTCACCAATGAGCTCCCCGACCACCTATAAAGGTTTCATTTATTCTATCACATTGGAAGCCTCAGAAAACTAATTGTTTATTCAAGTCTATCTGCTCCATCCATGCTCAATTAGGTCTCACTTTTCCCTCAGTTACAGCAAAATTAAAAATAAAAATGCAAGCTGAAACATTCCTGGTTCCACTGACCAGCTCCCCATAAGAAACTACTCTGAAAAATCATTGTTTCAAGCACAGCAAGAGCTTCTTGACCATAATGCAGCATTTGAGGGACCTTCTCAGCAACTGACAAAATTCCTACTCATTAACTTACTCCTCTGACTAATGGAAAACACATCTGAAATGCAGCACTCTAGTAAGAATCGTGTTAAGAACTAGTAAGCAATGTTAAGCATAACTGGCATTACAGCCACAGTAATTCACAAGTACCTCATAAAATGAGTGATACCCGTAACAAGTAAAAAAATATTTTCAATATATTATTCTTTATTTAGACCATTAAAATATTAAATAATCCATTTTGCCACATAAAGCTTCAAATCCAGCATCACTTTCATTAGGAATAATATATCAAAGGGAACCACAACACATTTATGCCAGGCAGGTACAAAACAAAAGAGAGAAACCTATGATGAAATGAGCTTGGAGTAAAAGGTTCTCAGCATGTAATGGAGCTGAAGTTGATCCATAAATCAATGCAAGATGAAAGCAAGATTATTTATGTGAAGGGATTGCACTGTAAATTTACAGTCTGATTGAGAAAAGAAACGCTTTACTTGATCAATATACTAGTTATGTGCATGTGTGAACTTGAGCACAAATTAGTAATAATTACCAGTAGGTGTATCTCCTTGTGTTTTTTTAATTAAGCTTAACAAGCAGCAGAGGCACATCCAGAAAATGCAGGTTTTTCCTGAGTTTGCCTTTAACATGCTTCTAAGTTTTTAAATAATGCAGCCTCGCCACAAGAGACCTTGCAGACAAGGGCTTTTTGATCTCTTTCTTTCCCGTTCAGTGCTGAGAAAGACAGCACGCGCAGTCACCGAACAATAGCTACCATGAAAAACCCTTTTCCTGAACCCGCTTCAAAGTGAACTAGAATAAGGCGTTTATTTCATACCTTTATAGTTTTGCCCTCATCATCTAACAAAGAATTCAGAGATTGGGATGCTTCCCCTTTAGCCTCACTAGTAAAATTAGCAGAAAAAAATATCAGAAGGGTAAGAATATCTGGGCGCAAGGGTGCATAATCCAATTTGCATATGGCAGAGATTTGTAGTGAGGGACAATACTCAAGAACCATGTTTGTAATTTTAA
>WAAE01037089.1:0-14035 GCA_013400495.1 Nicator chloris | reverse complement strand
TTAAATTATTTTTTGTTTGCTAATTAATGTTTCACAAACACAAGTTTTTAGTCTTTTATTTTTTTTTTAATTTAACACAAGTTATCAGCCTTTAAAATATTGGGAATAGAGCTAGTCAAGGATTTCTATAAAGCGGAAGATAAGCTAAAAAGTATTCTACAGGTGCTGAAAATGACTATAAGGACTTGCCGTTCTCAGGTGCTATGTTTTCTAGATGGAAATAGTTAGAATATTTTAACTGTCTTCTAATATGTTCTCACCAAAGTAAGTCAAAGAAATAAACTATGTTGTCAATATCAGTTAAAATTATATACCCATATAAATTTTCTCTTTGTTTAAACTTGAGCAAATGGGTTAATGCCTGCCAGGCTTTGGAAACTGTTTTAGCTTTAGGATATTGAACCTAACTGTTTCCTTCCTGCTGGCTGTACAAGTTCTAATGATAGAAAATTGCAGTTTATTCAATCAGATTCAGAGCAGAATAAAGAATGAGTTCTCTCTCCTTAAAGACAGATTTTTTTTTCTGAAGTAAAAGTATGCCAGAATAGAATCTGGAGTAAGGAATTTTAAAATACAGAGTACTCTTTCTTGTACATGTGATTGGTTTATACAAAGTCTGTTTTCTGACCATCCACGCTATTTATCTGTATCTTACTGTTGAAACATAGATATGGCTGGACCCATATATATTATTCCTTTTTGGTTTTATCCTTTCTTTTACTCTAATTTTCTACCTTTTTTTTTTTCCAAGTGGCTCTCCACTGTCATGAATTTATGTAATAGTCTCTTCACAGGCTGTCAACAGGCAGAGGTTCATTCCCATTTTCCTCAAATATCTGTGCTTCCAGCAGAAGTTAAATCTGATGTTCCAACTCAGAACCTAAATAATTCAAAAGAAATTGCCATGCTGAGCAATATTAAAAAAAAACAAACAAAACAAAAACAAACCAAACAACAAAAACCAAAAGAAAGACAACAGAAGGGAAAAAAGAAATCTCCTGGTAGCTCATGAAGAAGATGTGGTGACCTCACTTGTTTTGTGTACTTGTATGTAGAGATATATTTATTGTATTCTAGCTGAAATTACTTCTGCACCAATCTTTCTGTAGATGGACTGAACCTTGTGTTGTTGTAGTGGAGAGAAAAAGCCCAATTTTTTTCCTTGCTGTCTCACTTGGGGTGGAAGAGGGAGGGAGTAGGGACAACAGCAAATTACGCCTGCTATGGTAATTTGTTTTCAAGGATAACCTTTTTTGAAAAGTCAGAGAACTTGAATTTGGCATAAAACTCAACTTACTATTTTTTAAATTTTTTTTGTAGGCAGAACAATAGGAAATGAAATATTATCGGGGTTTTCCCACTCTCTTAAGTTCTCATGTTCCTACAATTGCAAAAAAAACCCCATGAAAATGGAAAGACCACCTAAAAACTATATCAAAACTCTTCCAGCAACTTTCCCTTTTCTTCTCCTGCTATACTTGCTAATAAACCCTGGCTACAGGGTAGCCTTTGTTGACCTCTGAGGTAGATTACCTATGCAACCTATAATACTCTACATGAATTCATTCTTAAAGAGAATTTTGGAAGGGTTAGATGTTGACAGTTAAAATTGTTGTTTTCTGATCACACGGGGGGTTTGGGGGTTTTGACTTTTCTTTTTTTAATTTTTGGTGGTTGAAGTGCTTGTGTTACCTTTAGTAGAGATGTAAGAGAGCACAGTGTCATGACCACATTTTAGACACTTCAGCTTTCCCTGGGCTTTGCTCTAAGGCATAAGCTACCTTCACTCACAAGACCATAAAGTTGCAAGTGTTGAAAATTTTTGCAGGATTTCCAAGCCAGAGCTGGTGAGAATCTTGCCTACCCCTTTTTGGTAGCTGTGGAGACTAAGCAAAACTGAAACTAGAATGACCCAGTGACTAGTGCCCTCTTAAGGCTCCACATGCCCACCTGTCCCTTCACACTCGCACTATGACCCCCAAGCCTTGTGTCTTTCCAGAGTGTAACTCACATAATACTTCCAGACCATTAAAAGCTGTTTGTAGTTCTGGGGCTGAGTGAGCCCGGCGCTACTCTTTGACAGAAGAAATATAAATGGAACCAAGGGCCTTACTATTTATTGTTAAACAAGATGAAAAGCTGCAACATCCATTTTTCCAAAAAAATAAACCCAACAAAAAACCACCTTGTTAACCCTCTTTGTGGGAGAGTATAAATGATAAGTCATGCAGTGGATGGGAAATGAAAGTAGCACTGATAAGGAGATGCATGTTCTTCATAGGCTGCATTTCTATTTGGAAAAAAAAGGACTTTTTCTACTTTTAATATAAATTAAGCCATACGAGTTTCATGCTGTGGGAAGGGAATGAAAGGGATCACTTTAAGAGATTATATTGATATGTATTGTCACTTCTGCTGGGAAATGTCTATTGCTGCCAATGCTTTGGTGAATCTTTTTTTAAAAAAACAAACAAACATGGAATTTGAAAAAAAAAAAAAGGGGCTAGTTCTTGGCTAAATTTACTAGTTTTGTAGTAACGTTTTGCTGGCCCATTTGTCTTTTCCTCCTTTTTCTACTCTCATAGTCTAATTTCTATCTTTCCTTCTTAATGTTTCTGAAAATATTAGCTTGTCTGCTCAGTAGGGGTCGGTGTATGTGTGTCTTCCTTTTTACAGAAACGCACTACTGTGTTAAGTATTTGGCTGGGAAATGGGATGCTGCAGCTTTAAGAGCATTTTTTTCAATTCATAACAGTATTTCCCATCCTCTTTTGCCTGCAGGCAGGGAAAGTGTATGTACAGTATTTATTTTGTTTTGATTTTACTTTAAATTTGTAAGTTTCTATAAGTAGTTCACATTGATTATTCTAGGGGAGAACAAGTGGCTTTGTTTAAATTTGTATTTGATATTCATAGTTTCCACTTTCTGTACTTTAAAATACTGAAATTAAAAAATTGTATGCTTATGTTTTGATTTTAGCACTCGAAAGTGTTTAATTTCTTCAGACTTCTGCTCATTTACTTCAGTGTAAATACAGTAAAATGTACAGAATATTGTCAGGAGAAAAATGCTTTTCTAGGTCCAATCTCTGTGCCCTTTGCTTGTCACATTTTAAAGAAGAAATTTTGTGGAGAAATGTGAGGGAATATTCTCATACTGTTGTTTTTTTTTTAATTTTTTCAAAGTGCAAATTTCATTTCAATCCACTTATATAACTAAATGCATTTTGTGACTATGTGTATATTCTTTTTGAATCCTAATATAAAAAGGAGATGGAGGTGTTTGTGATTCATCATATTATCAGATCTAGATCTGTAAGAAGGGTGTCAAATGGTATTTTTGTATTCTTGCTCTTGATTTTTGTTCAGGTTTGTCTCATGCTACTGATAGCTGACTCAACTTTTGATTTATTGGTTGTTTTGTTTTTTTCTTTTTCCTTGAAGTGTTACAGTTTCTGGAAGAAGAGCTTTCTCTTTCACACTTATATATGCTTAGCCATACTTGCTTTTGTCCTGGAGGACTTCCCTGCTGATTTTTCCCTCCAGACATCATCATCTGCTTTGCAGCTGCCAGTGCTCCCTATTTTGCCCCCTGTGGCAGTGCAGTGTTTGCATGTGGGTCCTTTCCAAAGGGATGATGCAAGGGTTGCTGCCCCACCCTGCAGCTCGGTGTAAAGCCTTTTCCTCTTCCCCAGACACGCTGCAGTGCTGAGGCTCATTCATGGGAGCCTGAGATAAATGATGCACCAATGGCATTGGAACAATCAGGTGGCAGAAGGGTTTGATACCAGCATCCTGTTCAGCTGTTCAGGTTTGCTTCTTAGCCTGGCTTCTAGTTTACAGAGAATTTATGGTTGACTATAATGACTAGGAGGTCTATTCATTGACTTAATTGTGCCAGGTGCTTTACAGAAAAAGAACAAGAATGCTGACCTCATCCATGTTCTGCTTAATGGAACAGTTAAAAACCCAATACAAATTGAGAAGTTTTGTGGTCTAAAGTTTAAAACATAGTGTTGCAGATTTGGGGAGCAGAAATTTCCATGCTGTTTCAAAAACAAATTTCATTTGAGTGGAGGGAAAAATCATGAGTCAAGTACAGGGGTTGTTGATGAAATATTTATACATCCAGATATCTGTTCCTGTTGTGTTTTGACATGCCATTACATCTTTTCAGTTAATGTGTTAAAACTGATTTTGAATTTGGTTAGCCCAAGATTTGCCAAAGATCTGAAAGAGCTGTTTGTCTGTCAGAGCAACTGCATGTTTTGAAAAGGTCTTAATCACTGTGATTGAAGAGCAATGTTACAACCTATGCATTTCCATCAAACACTCATCTGGATTTGTCACACTCAACTCACTGCTCATAGTAATGTTTTGGTCTTAAAGTGATAGACTGAAGAGAGCTCCTCAGTGGGCCACAAATACAAGTTTCATACCCACATAAAAACCTACACAAGCAACTTTACTATTTGCCCTTTTGTTTCTTGCTGGCTACACTGCAGAGGTTTTTTTCTGTCTCAGCTGTTTAGTGGATGACAGGATTAATACACTGGAAAACGTGAAATATCTCAATTGCTGCTTTAAATGCTACTGGATAGCCTTCAGCAGCTGGAGCCATATTTTCATTAAAAATCAAGAGTTTCTGGTCTTCTGCTTTTCTGCTTGCAGAGGATGGAGAAATATTTACCTGGATTGTTCTTCCTGAGGGACAGATGGATTTTAAAGATTTCAAGGCCACCAAATCCAGCAAAAGAATTGAATTTCTAAAGTTAGGGAGTGAACAAGATACCCTTCTTGGTATCTGAAGGCTAAAGTTACTAATTTTGGTTTTTGTTCAACAGTATTCTGCTATGTTTGAGGTAAAGTACCCACTTGTGAAGTGCCTACAGACTGGCTTTCATTTCTGTACATTTAGTAAAGTTCAGCTCTGTTCAGAGGGTTTGTCCTGACCTGCCTAAGTTGTGAAGCTTTTGTGGTGGCGGCTCATTAGTTAACATTCAACCAAACCTTTTCTAGTTTGTTTTGTTTAGGTGGAACTTTGGATTGATGATGGAAACCTGACTAATAGCATGAATATGGTGAAGTCAATCATGCTGAGTGTTCATTTCTGTAGAAATTTCGTTTTTTCTTTGTATAGAAGTATTTGTCCTGGGAGCCCTTGAAATTACACTTTTAGTGCTGGTAAGTAATGTCAGCTGTCTCAAGCCAAAAGTTAATGAGGACTGAAACTGTAAAACCAGAATGTTATTGTTACTCCTTCTGATACAGCCAGTATTGTTAAACACTTGGGTTTCTACAGTGGTAGTGACTGAAATTTTTACCTGCAGAAAAAATAGCTGGTGATCAAGACAGTGAATAAAATCTGTCATTGCCAGAGCTCATACTATTCCACCTAACAGCTGGCTAATAGCACAGTTTGCTTTGTCTAGACTAAGGTCTGATTTCTCGAAAGCCAATTATATTCAGTCTTTAGAATAACTACTGCAAATTTTTCAAAGAATTGTATTTGGCTTAATAGATCTATTTATCTGTACTGCTTCTGCTGTATTTGCCTTGGTCTTGGAAAAAATACTCTACTTTGGAACATAAAGTCAACTAAAAAGAACAAGAAAAAAAACCAGTATACAAAGAGTCTGCTTGTTTGTGATGCTTTGCCCCAAAGTTTTTTCCTTGTACAAAACTTTTGCTGCAATGAGTGTGAGTAAAGTTCCCATCCATGTTTGGAGAACGTGGTATCTGTCTGGAAGAAACATTTGCCCATGAATCATACATCTTGGTGGTAAGTCATAAAGACACAAGTTGGCTTTTTGTTCTGGTTAAGCTAAAAGCCAGCAAAACTCTTAACAACTGCTACTCTGGTCTCCTCAAACAGGATGTGGGCTATGCAAATTTTGGTTTAACTTGGCAGCAGTTTCAACCAAGTATTAATTTGAAGAAGATAATAAATCTTGTGCTTCATTCTTAAGTTGATTACTAGTTACAAAAGGTTTTTTACTTTTTTACAAAAGATCTTTGAATTGTTCTGTTACAATTCTGGCACTGTCATTTTCCTGTGCTCAACCAGCCCTTGTAGAAAAGGTTTTAAATTCCATCATGATGCAGTTACTGAACAGAGCTGTTTCCATGTGTTAAAGCATTGCACCTCTTGAAGGAGAGCATTCAAAGTGTATTTGCCACTCTAGCTGTCCTTAAAGTAATGTCAGGACTGGTTGTTCAGATGAGGTTCCTCCTTGAGAAGAACCATTTTGCTTCCAAGTCTGTTCGTAGTCAGCCCAGGTCTGCTGGGCCTGGAGAGAAGAATCGGTGAGCTGTGCAGTGCACTACTGCAAATTGAGTTGATCATATTGCAAGACTGCTGGACAGCTGTGCCTGTCGTTAAGCACCACAAGTGATGCTGGGCTGTAGTCTTGGGAGGGAGACCAAGCATTAAATGGGACATGGCATGTGAAGGATGCCTTTTTCCCCAGGCTTTTGCAGCAGGTCAGAAAACAGGAATTGGTGAGATGCTTTGAGAAAACTCAAAAACACTGTATAACATACCTCTTCTAGTGCTAGAGGAAGTTATTTTAGACACTGGTTCTGTTAATGCATTTTCTTCACTATTAGGAGGATTTCACTTTAAGAAGGTCAGTTTGTATGAAATATGAAAGATACTTTGTGTTCTACATCCCAGTTCCCTTGTGAATGAGGTTTGTAAGCAGAAGTGATGTGTATTGGAATAACTGAAGTATTTGGAGAGTGGGAATTCCTGTGCAGCGCTCATGGTTCTGATGTAAGGCATTTCCTCCGTACAAACCTTATGTACTCACAATACAGGGCCACTGCTATGCCCCGATAGCTTATAGACTGTTTTCAGTAATGTTGCCATTATTTTTCTGTTGCCTCTAATCTCAAAGAATTTTGAACAGTCTAAAATGTCAGCTACCGAACTCCAGTAATGTTAGCTATGATTAAAGGAATGTCTTCGCTAATCCTTTTATTACACATTTCAATAGACACCAAAATAATGCTGTCAATACTCTTAAAATACTTAAAATCTTTTCCCCTTGGTTGGGACATTCAGCCATTTCTGTATTTTCTTTCTGCACTAATGTGAACTCTCACTATATTTTACAGTTCATGGCTTGAAGAAAGAGCCGAGTTACTATTCTGTGCTGCACTGTTGTGGTTCACTGACAAGGACTGAAAGATTGGAAACAACACAAAAAAGAAATCACTGATCTGTTAAACATTCTGTGGAGCCCATACCTCCAGTCATTAGCTGAAGCACTAGAGCACAGGTTGTAGTATAACTTGATATCTTAAAGATGTCATGTTGACTAATCAGATCAAAATGTACATAGTGGTAAAGAATAGAAAGAAAACCGTATATATAAAATGAAGTATTTTTTAATTAACTGCAGAAATACTAGATTTTTTCACTCTCACCTGCATGAAGATGTTGAAGTGAATAGGCTTAATACCTGAAATACTTAGACTGATAGAAATCACTGCAAGTAACAGGGCCAAAATAAGGTTGGTTTCTGGCTAGTAGCACCACTGGGTTGTTGGTTTGTGTGGTTTTTTTTTTTTTTTTTTTGGTTTTTTTTTTTTGGTTTTTTTTTTTTGGTTTTTTTTTTTTGGTTTTTTTGTTTTTTTTTTTAAAGGGAAGAATCTGCTTAGATTTGCCCACCTTGTCTACCCTTTATTTCAAACCAGTTCATATACTGAACATGCATATGATAATTCTGATGAGATTAATATTAATGCCTTGGTTGATATAGTGATATATCTTTAAATATGTAGCTGTCCTTCAAGGGTTTTCAGGTGATGCTGTGGTTTGCTCTTTTGGGGTCCTTGGTCAAGACTTAGGGTGATTCAGAGCTCCCAGTGCTCTTCTGGAAAAAAGTGATCTTGCTGCATCCTAGCCTGTGATGGGAAGGAGGCAAGATGACCCTCTCTGCTGCCTGGGAGTTGCTTTCTCCTATGCAGGAATTCTTTGAAGGGGAAGGCTTTGAATTGTGCTGCTGAATCTAAACTTTTGTTTTGCTAATGTGATGAGGGCCTCAGGGGTGTACTGGTGAGAGAAGGGGTCAGAGGAATCGCAAGTCAGCAGAGTATTCCGACCCTGCCAGCCCCTGTGGTGCAGAGCATGGAAAAGGTGGGACCCTGAAAGACATCCCTGCCTTCCCCTGTGCAGGGGGCATAAGCAACAGCCACACTCAGACCTGAGCAGCCTCACCAGCGTCCTCTGAGAGGAGGACTCCCGTCCCCAGCCACTGCCCGCTGGGGACTGCGGCCAGGCGGGGAAGGGGTTTTGGTGATCCTTCGGTGGCCTCCTCTTGTCCTTTGCTTGGGTGTCAGGTCTGCAGAGGTTAAGCACATTCCTGTGATAAACATGACCAAAACCAACCTGGAATTACCCAAGCTGTACCTGGAATGGTGTGAGCTTTCTTACAAATGCAGCCTCTGAGGTCAGCCTGGGTTTTGAGCATTTTGAAGTGTTACTGAAGTCTTACTTTTCCAAACCAGTTTTTCACTTACGCTACCGGCATGATATGAAGTGAACCTCTCTATTTTGAAATTTTTGAAAAGTTCTTTCTAAACCATTGCTATTTTGATTTGTTTTATCCTTCGTTACTTTGAAACTGAGGGGAATGTAGCTTTGTCCGATGTTCCAGTCACATAATAATGTAGCAGCTTTGCCTGGAAAGCCGTGTTAGTGGCACAGAATCATCAGCATTTCTGTTCCTGCAGTAACAGGATGGAAGGAGGTTGAACAGACACATTTTGCTTTTGTATAAAAACATCTAAACTTAGCATCTCTTGGAGACTTGTTTAAAAACTTTGGATCTGTCTGCTTGAATTTCTTTATCAGCTGCCAAGAAGGTTGGGCTATAACGGATCCAGATTCTGGCTGGTTTTCCAAAGAATCTGAACTGGAGGATATTTACTGACTCTAATTTTTTTTTTCTATTTAATTTCTCGTATTTTGACTTGTATACTGTTGCAACCAAGTTTGATACAAGTTAAAAATCAAAAATCTGATAAATCTTAAATGGATTATTTCTATATATTTTTAGTTTTTGTAGCTGGAAGCTACAGAATCTCAATGAGAATTTTAGAGATCTATATTGATTTTTACATAATTCTCCACCTAAATTTTTTGGCTATGCTTTGCAGTGTTTCTGCAGTGAAGTACTGAGTCCTTTTCACTGATGTGATTCTCATATGTAAACTAAGACATTTCTGGCCTTCCCTTCTACATTTTTCAAATTCTCCAAATCTTTGGGGATGTTTCTAAGTGCAACTCTTGCGAGCTGATTTTCCTGTCTCCTCAAATACTATTGATATTTTAAGGTGTTCATTAATGGCATAGTGTTAGCTCAAAGGTTGACATCAATAGCTGGGAAATTAAAAAAGTGTAACGGTAAAAATTTAGAAAAAGAGGTTTTTCTCTCATGGAGATGTTATGGCAAGGGACTTCTAGATTACTTTCAAACATAGAACCTGCATAATTTTTATTTTGCAAGGTATCTTAGAAGTGCGCAGAAGAAAAGATGCATATTTGTGTCCATGTGTAGGCAGCACATTTAATCCATGCTTTTCCCACAAGGAGAGATTGACTTCTGAGGTAAATACTGTTTACGCAGGAATGCAGTTGGACACAGGGCCAGGCTGTGCCTCTGATCCGTGGTGTAATCCACTTCTCTCTGTGACAGAACCTGAGCAAAATCTAGGTTTTGGAAGTCCATGGTTTGCACCTCATATATGGAGTAAAGACTGTGATCATGTAGAAGCAACAAAGGGAAAAAAGGAAGGGATGTTGAAGACTGAGGGGGAAAATGAACCCTCTGATGTTACTTTGGTCAGCTGTTGAACAATTCTGTGCCGAGTCATCAGAAGGATGTCCTGGACAAAACATTTCTAAAAGGAGCCTTCCTAGTGCAAGATGCTGGGTTTAACAGCTCTGGTGTGAGGCATCTTGGGTGTGTACAGAAAATGGGCAGGATTATCAACAGTTTCTACTAGTTTCTACCAGCACACCCTGAAGAAGCTGCCTGATGCCTCCTTCTGAAATTTCCCAGTAGGTCAAGTTGGGTTTTGATGGCAAGGCTCTGAGCAAAGGCAGATGTGGTGCCACGGTTATGTTTCTGCTACCGGGCTGGTAGAGTGTGTATAATAAATTAATATAAATTCATTTATACATGTATTCAGATATTCATATATTTAAATATCTTTAGAAAGAAATCAGAAGGTGTTCTGCAATGCTATAATCTCATATTCTAATGGCCAACCAGAAAGGGAGTGGAGACCATTGCTAGTGACAGTCTTTGCAAAAACTCTTATATTGTTTTCTTTCCTCCCTCTTTTTTCACTTGGGTGTTACTGCTTGTCCTTTGTGATGTATCCTTTCTGGGATGGCAGCTGGTGGATGCTGGATGCTCGTGCTGTGCCTAACAAAGAGATGTAGTTAGCACCTTGGGCCAGGATTAGTTATAATTCAACTGTCTGTAGTATTTTTATCCATTATATTTGAGTAGAATGGAATTTCCCATTCTACCCATTCCATTCCAATCTCAGAAGATGGTAGGGATAACTCCTTCCTCTTTCCGTCTTGCTATTCTGCAGACTCAGCATGGAGAATGCTTCAACAGACATAATTATTTAGGAAGGATGTATTTCCTTAGCTGTGGGTCATACAAGACTGGAAAGCATAGCAAATGAAATTAATTCTTCTGTTTGGAACAAAATCTGACACTTGTGATTTTTATGAAAAATACCCCAAATATGAGGGGTAAGGATGTGTTCATTCCCTTTAGTCACATGTGCAAGCAGTGAGGAATGAAAGCCTTTACATCACTCCCAGAATATGTGGTTCATTTTGTGTTTCCGCTTTACGCGTTTTTGAACAGAGAAGAGAATAGTAGAAAGCTGTGTTTTTATTCGAAAGCTGTATTTTTACACAGGGAACTTAGTCCGGTATTCCTGACCACCAGGAGGAGCTCATGACACAGCCTGCAGCGTTAGCCTCCTGCCTCCGAGCCTGTCAGAATTTCTCCAAAGAGGGAACTTCAGGTCCGAGCACTGCAGGGGCAGCCATCCCCTTGATGCTGTCAGTGCTGCCATTTGACGTAGGAATGCACAAAATAAAACTACACCTGCAAAAGGTAAAACGAGCCAAACCTGAGGGCAGGTGGGACAATGTGCCATGAGCAGATGCTGGAAAGTAAGAGATGGTGATTATCCATCATACTGTGAATGGCATTGTTTATACAGAGAATCCTAGTCTCAAACTTTACTTCCAAAATCTGTCGTCTTCCCCTTGGTAAAAAAATAAAGCAAGGTGGCATAAAGACCAGCTGGCAGCCAGAGGAGGGGAGGTGTTCACATGGTACAGTGCTTTTTAAAGGTTTAGTAAAGCTCTTTATAGGCAAGTCAGTAATGCCACTCTGTTCACTAATGTGAATGCTCCCAGTTATCCATGGGCGGCAGAACAAACTTGTAAGTTAAAGCCTGATAGTTTTTATTGTGGAAATTATGCTTGATTTCACAAAGCACAGAGCTTCACTTTGCAGCTGCTAATTTTCCTCTGTCCGTGACAAAGCAGGACAGAGCCACGAGCATTGAAATTGATGAAGAAATTATTTGAACAACTTTCTGCAAAACTGCAGGACAAATGAGAAGAATTCACTGTCTGCCACGTCTGTTCTGCTCTCTATTTTTGTACTTGTTTTAAAATCTAGCATTCAACATAGCCTCAAGACTAACCAGTTCTCTTTTCACTGAGGCAAGAGGCTAATGTCTGTAACCCAGTGACTGTGGGTACCTTTCTTCTTGCTGAAAGAAATTAGTACTGAACAGAGTCTTTTTATCATAGCCGTGCTCTTATCAGACCATCTCCCTTTATATTGCTTCCTTCCCCAGGCATTGTGGAAACAGACATCCTGCCCAAGGCATCGAAATCCGCAATCTGCTGCTTCTTCTATGGAGCCTCTGGATTTCTGCCAGCAGCCCCTTGAGGTGGTCCCAGATGTGATTGCTTTTTCTGTGCTACCCTGAAAATATCCGGTAAAAACAAAGGACTGCACTCACCCCAGTTACCGCTTCGGAGGCCAGCACTTCCTCTGCTCTCAGGGATGTACAGTGGGAGATGTTAGGCATGTAGTACCCCAGAGAAACCATGACTAAAATGGCTGGGTCGCAGTCAAAGGGATATTCCAACAAAAGAATAAAGCCCATCTTTTTATTGCATCTCTCAGCTGGTCCTCAAGTTTACCTCCAGTTCCCATGAACTCAGGAGATGTGTATGCGATGTCTTTCCCACAGCATTCTTCTGCAGGGAAAATGCAAATTTTTTGCACCTATGTTGTGTGTGAAAGGAGATGAGGTTTTAATACTGCTTTCCTTCAGTGGGAAAAAAAAGCACAAACAATTATATTTCTATTTCAAAGCAACTTGGGCTTAAAATAGCTGCTGCCTTAAAATAAAACCAAAATATTTTTTGATTCAATAGCTTTTTTGGGGAGAAGGCTTGGGGAGAGAGGAGAGAAGTGAAAATATCAACTGGTGAAGTTTTTGTGGCTTGGATCTATGGGGGGTTTGGGCTATTCTAGTAGGCTTGGAGTTTTCAGTAGCCCTGTCTATCAGAAAACCAACATTGTAGTCCTGGCTGTTGTGTCAGTGGTTGAAGATACCCATGTGAAGGCACAGCAAATGCATCTTCCTGCAGTGTTCCCTTATGTACTGTGTTACAACTTTTTATTTTTTACTTGGTTCTTTGATCTTCCCTGCAGCTTCCCTGCTCCAGGTTGCCTGACAGAGTTCCCCTGGCCTACTTCACTTCATAGGTGTTTGTGCATGCAATAAAAGATTCAGAAGGATTTCATACCTGTCATTTTAGGCATTAATTCCTTGAGGAAGCACAGGTAAGAATCCAGTGTGATATTTTCTGCAGGTTTGTGGTTGTTGGTCAAAGTGAGTGTTGAGTGTCACAGGAAAGTATCTCCTTATTGGGGTCCATCTTGCAATATATTTGTCACTCAAATGAAAAGATTGGAGGGAATTGAAAAGAAGAGAAGAAAAATAATGGTTCCCAGTGAAATCTGCATATGCCATGCCTCAACAGTTCTAGAAAGCCATGTGTTGTTCAGCTGGGCTGAGGAATTGTTACTACTGGAGGCACTTTATTGCTGCTTTAAACTATGAAAAACCTCTGCTCTGCAACTTGTTTCCTAACTGAAAGGACTTGGAAAAAGTTGATGTTGCACTTGTCCCTTGGGTTTTGCAGTGTCTTTTGGAAGAATGTTTATGTAGACCCTGGAATTACTACAGTTTTTCAGGACTGCAACTTACTGAGTTATTCTCACTCATGTTTCCTCACCAGTCTGCAGATAAACCCAGCCAGCTTTCTGAGATCCAGCTATGGCTGCACTTGGGGCCATGTGGTTAGTTTGGACATGCCCTCACATCCCTAACATGACAATATGGCCTTCAGGTTTATTTCCAAAAACAGAAGTGTATCTCTGTGGCATCTGTTCTGTTAAATATTGACTTTCTATCAGCAGCGTTAGAGGTAAGGAACCTCCCTGGAAAAAATCAGCTCATGGGGATTTGCATGGTGTTTCTATGACTGGAGCACATTTTTTTTTAGTTTGGTGGTTTTGTTTTTTGGTTTTTTGGGTTTTTTTTAAGTTTGGACAGAGAGGTGTTTTGAACCATCTTTTCATACAAGGCAGGAACATCAAAGATCAAAAATCACAGTGGCTGGTACTCAATCCTTTGCAAGCAAGACTGATAATGCAGAGCACCTTAGTGACTGAAGGTCTGAGATGCATTTTAAACAATGCCTGTCTACTTGTTGTTACTTTTCAGAAAATGCCCTGACCATGCAAACTTACAGGTGGGTTTTCCTTAATGCTGTGTGCAATGCCAGCTCCAGCCAGAAACACAGCACCCTCTGTAAGCAAACAGCCTGAAATAAAGGGCCAGAGGTGGGTTGTTGCCTACTCCACCAATCACCTGCGTCACCAAATGCCACATCCACATGACT